>CAUYPK010084619.1:0-66867 GCA_963574355.1 Loris lydekkerianus
AATTAGGGAAGAAAAGGCAATCAAGGGTATCCACATAGGGTCAGAAGAGATCAAACTTTCACTCTTTGCAGATGATATGATCATATATCTGGAAAACACTAGGGATTCTACTACAAAACTTTTAGAAGTGATCAAGGAATACAGCAATGTCTCAGGCTATAAAATCAACACCCATTAATCTGTAGCCTTTATATATACCAACAAAAACCAAGCCGAAAATATAGTCAAGGACTCTATTCCTTTCACAGTAGTGTCAAAGAAGATGAAATATTTGGGAGTATACCTAACAAAGGACGTGCAAGATCTCTACAAAGAGAACTATGAAACTTTAAGAAAAGAAATAGCTGAAGATGTTAATATATGGAAAAACATACCATGCTCATGGCTGGGAAGAATCAACATTGTTAAAATGTCTATACTACCCAAAGCAATATATAATTTTAATGCAATTCCTATTAAAGCTCCATTGTCATATTTTAAAGACCTTGAAAAGATAATGCTTTGTTTTATATGAAATCAGAAAAAAACTTGAATGGCCAAAACTTTACTCAGCAATAAAAACAAAGCAGGAGGAATTACGCTACCAGACCTGAGACTGTACTATAAATCCATAGTGATCAAAACAGCATGGCACTGGTACAGAAACAGAGAAGTAGATGTCTGGAACAGAATAGAGAACCAAGAGATAAACCCAGCCACTTACCATTATTTGATATTCGATAAGCCAATTAAAAACATTCTGTGGGGAAAACATTCCCTATTTAACAAATGGTGCTGGGTGAACTGGCTTGCAATCTGTAAAAGACTGAAACTGGACCCACACCTTTCACCATTAACTAAGATAGACTCTCACTGGATAAAATATTTAAACTTAAGACATGAAACTATAAGAATATTTGAAGAAAGTGCAGGGAAAACTCTTGAAAGAATTGGCCTGGGTGTATACTTTATGAGGGGGACTCCCCAGGCAACTGAACCAGTATCAAAAATACATTACTGGGACCTGATAAAACTGAAAAGCTTCTGCACAGCCAAGAATATAGTAAGTAAAGCAAGCAGACAACCCTCAGAATGGGAGAAAATATTTGCAGGTTATACCTCCGATAAAGGTTTAATAATCAGAATCCACAGAGAACTCAAACGTATTAGTAAGGAAAGAACAATTGATCCCATCTCAGGGTGGGCAAAGGACTTGAAGAGAAACTTCTCTAAAGAAGACAGACGCATGACCTACAAACACATGAAAAAAAGCTCATCATCCTTAATCATCAGAGAAATGCAAATCAAAACTACTTTGAGATACCACCTAACCCCAGTAAGAGTAGCCTACATAACAAAATCCCAAAGCCAGAGATGTTGGTATGGATGTGGAGAAAAGGGCACACTTCTACACTGCTGGTGGGAATGCACACTAATATGTTCCTTCTGGAAGGATGTTTGGAGAATACTCAGAGACCTAAAAATGGACCTGCCATTCGATCCTATAATTCCTTCACTAGGTATATACCCAGAAGACCAAAAGTCACAATATAACAAAGACATCTGTACCAGAATGTTTATTGCAGCCCAATTCATAATTGCTAAGTCATGGAAGAAGCCCAAGTGCCCATCAACCCTTGAATGGACTAGGAAATTGTGGTACATGTATACCATGGAATATTATGCAGCCTTAAAGAAAGATGGAGAGTTTACCTCTTTCATGTTTACATGGATGGAGCTAGAACATATTCTTCTTAGCAAAGTATCTCAGGAATGGAAGAAAAAGTATTCAATGTACTCAGCCTTACTATGAAGCTAATTTATAGCTTTCACATGAAGGGTATAACACAACTATAGCACAAGAATATGTGGAAAGGGCCAAGGAAGGGGAAGGGAGGGGGGTGGTCAGGGTGGAGGGAAGGTAATAGGTGGGGCCACACCTACGGTGCATCTGAGAATGGGTACAGGCAAAACTTACTAATGGCAGAATGTAAATGTCTACATACAATAAGAAAATGCCATGAAGGCCATGTTGAATAGTTTGATGAGAATATTTCAGATTGTATATGAAACCAGCACATTGTACCCCTTAATTGCTCTAATGTACATAGCTATGATTTAACAATAAAAAAATAAATAAATAAAAATAAAAATTGTTGAAAGATGGAAGCCAAGGGGAAATACTTGCCAGGGGTGGGGGTAAGGGTGAGGAAAAGAATTGAAAGCACTCATGTATGTCTACTTTAAATATCTAAGTGTTATTTGTTGGTTGATTTGTATGGTGACCTTATCCATCTGTATCTGCGATCTCAATTCCAGTATTTTTATTACAGACATCTGCCAAACATTCCACAAGAAAATATGCTGCTTATAAAAACATCCAAACAAACATTTATGATGGAAACAATCCAAAGACCTCTAAAGTTATGAACAATTCTCACTCAGTTGGACAATGGGGTTAAGATGAATTTATTGATGAGAAGAATAGAAATTTTTGAATAGAAATTTTTCAATAGAATATTGATAGCTTCCATTTTCCCACCACCACCAGCAGAAAAAAAAAAAAAAGATTGCTAATTCCAAAAACCGGCTTTATTTTCCAACTCCATTATGCATTTTTTTCTGGATTCAGGAAAAACATTCCAAGTTTATTCTAAGTTCAGCCATAAATAAGTCACATAGATTCAATTCTGTGATGGCAACTGGCAGCATCTGATGGCAACAGATGCTGAATAGAATTGTTCATAGTCATAGGAAAACCAGAATCAAGAATTTGATCTGTGTTTATATCAATAAGGAAGTTCTGGCTCAAGGAAAAAGAATGAGAGAAATTTCTCCAGCCAGACAGAGCAGCTGAGGTGACCAGCAATAGCCTTAGTTCTGCTTTGAAAATGTTAAGTCATCTATTTGAAAGGGGATTGAATGCTCCCCTATAATGTCCTGTGCTTTTTCCATGTACAATCTGTCCCCCTGGCACAAGAATCAAAGGACCAAAAGTTGAATGAAGAGTAGCTGGAACCCCAGACACTGCTGGTGAGAGTGGAAATTGGCACAGCCATTTTGCAAAGCTGGTAGCTTCAATTAAAGCTGAACATACACACCTACAATACCTACCGTACAGCCAATTCCACTCCTAGAGCTGTGTGTGCACATGAGTGTGTGCTCTAAAAAGTGTGCATTTGTTCACCAAAAGACATGTTGTCATGTAGTTCAAATGGAAACTATCTAATGGTCATCAATAGTAGAATAGAAAATTAGGTTGTGAAATATTCACACGACGGAATTCTGTACAACAAGGAAAGATCTGCAACTGTATCCAACATTATGGATGAATCTCACCAATGCAATGTGATAGGGGACAAAAAAGTGTGGAGTGAATTACTCCACTCACATGAAGTACTGCAAAGCCAAGCCAAGCTCTTCTGTTAGAAGTCAGGCAGTGCTTAGGTCTGGGGAGGGGAATGACTAAGGGACAGAGGCATGGGAGGCTCTTCTGGGGGGCTAGCCATGTTCTGCTTCTTGTTCTAGCTGTTAGTTATGAGTGTGTTCAGCCTGGGAACGTTTACAGGCTACATCTAGGATGCAGTAAGTTTTTTAAATTGAATGAATAAAAGGTAAAAAACAAACAAACAAACAAACAAAAACACAGAACTCTATATAACTCCACATCAATCAAGTGGGATAGATGTTCAGATCAGGAGACGAGACACATCTTTGCATTTCCCTTCTCCATGGTGCCAATGTGGCCATATGGTCTCCCAATATAGGAAATTCCTTTCCCCTAAATCTGGATTATCATCTGCAAAATTCTAAGAATCCGTATTTTAAAGACTTCACACCCGGCAGTGCCTACAAAGTGGCCAGGATAGAAGATATTTCTGAGATGACAGAGCAAACACTCACCCCAAACCATTCCTGCCCAGGCCAGAGTAAACATTTGAATCCTGTATCCTGAATTAGAGTCAGATTTATCTCAGCTTTCTTGGGTCTCTTTCACAGCCTCTCCCTTAGCCACCTGCTTCTTCGTTTGTTGAAAACAAACAAAAGAAGAAAGCTTTGCTGAGAGAGAAACTCAGCAGCTCAACCTGACATCTTACATAAATTAGACTGAGCCTTCTGAGCCTCCAAAGGGCTAACGCCAAACACCATGTCTGCTCACAGTGATCTGGGGCTGAGATTTCCTTATATAAGCAAGCAGAGGGATCAGTATGTGAAGACTTTTCTTCTCATTGTGATGGCAGTGGGACAAGATTTCACCCTCATCCTGGCTTCTATAAAACTTTCCTTTATAACTTGAGATAAAAGGAATCCTCTGGCTGCAAGGTTTCTCTTGGAAAGAAAAGGAAACTGCAATGTGACTAACATTACAACCACATTTCCATCAAACTCAGATAATATATTTTTATATTTGAACCTAAGGAAACACTATTATAAGCAAAAACACATGAGGGCTTCCAGTAATCATTGTTATCAGAATAAAGCAATGCAGTGATGTAGATCTTTCCAATGGACAGTGAAGCCATTATTATTATCAACACTTTTCTGTGTTATTTGTGAATTTAATAGCAACAGTAATGACGGTAAATAGTTATATTAATGTTGCTATTGTTCTAAGTGATTTTCCACATGTTAACTCACTTTACTGCTCAGAATCACTATTTATATGCCCATGTTACAGATGAATGTGAGGCACAGAGAGATTAGGGAATCTGTCTAAAGACCCAGAGTTGATTAAGGGTGGAGCTGGGATGTGAACCTAAGCAGCCTTAATGACTGTCCTAAAAGCAATCTTCCTAATTCTTTTTTAGAACGAGATTGATTCTTTGAAGCACAGTTGAGCTCTATAGATATGAGAGCTGTCATTAGTTGGAAAGGTAAAAAACTATTCATGGACAATTATTCTACCAACAAGCCAAGGGAGCAGAGCGGAATTCAACAAGAGTAATTCTCCAGGCAGGTGATGGAGGGTTCACTAGCAAGGCAGTGTTTATGCCACAACCCAAAGTCAGGAAGAGGGTCCAGACAGTGACCACTGGCATCTGACTAAAAGGGAACAGCAAATAGGATTCCCCTGAGGCAGGCAGACTGCGACTGACAGTGTTACCCTAAGCAAGTTGCTTCTTCTCTTTGGACTTCAGCATTCTTTCTTGTAAACAGTGATTTTTATACAATTCTGGATTTAAAAAAATTTTTTTATAAACATAAAGACCTTTTCTTAATGACGTCTGATGTAAAGGCCCAAAACACAAAACGTGGGGATGCTCCAGGTGAAAAGTCGGGATGAAGTTGGAATCCCTCCCCTTCATCACTGAGAACTGATGCCAACTTAAATCCCCTGATTTTTTTATGCTAAATAATACTGGAAACAGATCTATTTTTCTGCCCATTTCTTAAACAATTCTGAGACCAAGTAGGAATATATAGCTGTGTGTTCTGGACACTCCTGTTACAGAAGGGAAAGGCTGAGCCCCTTGTAAACAGCGCAGTCTACAAGGCTAAGAGCTTGCTTGTCAGGGCCCACTCCAAGACTCTTGGCTTGGGTAAGAGTAGGTCACATGGGCCAAACAGCAGAATCAGGAGTTGGGAGCTGGGCACAGATGGCCAAGAATCTTGCCAATCCAGACCTAGGACACCAAAAAGTTTTCCCAATCCCAGCATTTCCTCCCTTACCCCTTACAAGACCTGCCCTGAAATCAACCAGTCCAGGCCCTAAAACCTTGTAAACACCTTCCCAACCCATGTCCCCATTACATGGTACTACAAAGGCTCTCTTGCTGCCAATTTCTCCTTCCTGCAGCACTTCTCACCTTACCGCCCTTGGTCAACAGATACTTCTGACAGTCTTTGGACTTGACAATCAGCACCCTAAAGTAGCTCCCAATGTGGTTCGGAAGAAACACTGATTTCTCAAAAACCACCAAGCTGGATGACGCTGAAGTCCCACTAGCTTTAACATTCTACTTTATGTCCAATCCCAATTTCTTCCCAGGGTGTCTTTTGGGTTTCCTATCTCTCTAGAAACTCTCTTTTTCTCTGATAGCTTATGGTCAAACATTAACAGAAGGCATTTGACATAAGAGCCAGCCCTTCCCTCCCTGCCTCATCATTTCAGCCAGCACTGAAGAGTGAGATTTTGCAGTACCCAGAATTTTTCCCACTTATAATACTGAACACTGTTGCCATCCCAGAGCTTAGAAACTCTCTGGGATATTTAAAGCTCTGTGTGTAAACTTGCCAAGCTAAGGAGGGAGGAAAGGGGACTGAGAAAACAAAGAAGCATCTAAAAGTAGATCACATGGGCCAAACAGCAGAATCAGGGGTTGGGAGCTGGGCACAGTTGGAAGTCCCCAGGGACACAGCTCACAGCTGCCGCGGTGTGTGGCCATCCTCATTTTGTGAAGTCTGTGGGGTCATCGCTACAACTCACCTCAAAGGTGCTATAAGAATAGCTCTCAAAGTAGGCTCCCAGGACCAGCAGCATCAGCATTCCTGGAAATTTGTTAGAAATATGAATTCTTAGATTCTACATAAGACCTACTGAACTAGAAACTGAAACAGGAACAACTCCCAACAATCTGTTTGAACAAGCTCTGCGGGGAATTCTGATGTTCACACAAGTTCAAGAACCATTGCTTTCTTAGAAAATACATCCCTAACTCTTTTACTTTACAACTGAGTAAACACATCAGAGGCCCAGAGAGGCTGAATCACTTGTCCTGGACCACACAGCTCATTAGTGCCAGGGCCAGGAAGAAAAACTAGTTCTCCCAGGTCTTGTGCTAGGTCACCTTCTGTTACATGGTGTAAGCAGTGGCCAAAAAGACTTGTGTGTACAGCGGTCACCAGCAAACATCCATGTGGGCCTTAAAGGCAACAATCTGGTTGGAAGGGGAAGTGCCCAGGGGACTAGTCTTGGCCAGCACACTAATTTTCCTCGTATTATAGGTTCATTTGAGGAGACCTGGAAAAGTGGGATTCCAAAGAAATCTAGTGGCTGATCTTCACTTTTCCCGTCAGCTGAATCACCACCCAAACCCATCAATCTGTCTTTAGTATTGTTTAAAAAATAAAACAAACTTGAGACAAGTTACATTTAGCAGAGTTTCATTGTGGGGGGGGGGGGGGGAAGGATGTGCAAGATGGGTAGCCTGTCTGGCCCGGTTGACAGATGAATACATGTCCCCGTATTTCCGAATGAATTCTCAGTTATCCAAGAAAGGATCGGTCAGGCTTTTGATGCTTTTTTCCTCTTTTCCTCCTTTCTTCCTCTCCTCCTGAGAGGCATTTCAAGGCCCTGCAGCCGCCTCTCTCTCAGGGAGGAAGTGGAGGCTGCTGTTTCTGACTGTAGGAAGCTCTGTTTTGAAGAGAGAGCACACCTGAAGTCAAGCGTCATTAGCGTTTTTGTTTGTTTTGGGACAGGAAACTTTTAACTTTTATTTTTGCCTAATATGAGCAAATTTTCTGCAAAACAGTATGAGTTAAGTACACTTTAATGGAGATAAAGTATTTAAAATACAATTATGACAATTACCAAAAGAAATCTTAACATGAATATAGAAGAGCAAAGAACCTGTAAACAAACAAACAAAAACAAAAATAAATGAAATAAGAACAAAATCTCCCTAAGTTCTAGATAGCCTATTCATTTCTTTTGTTTTCCAGATGTACATTTCCTAGAACAACTGTTGGGATAAGATTCAGAGTCAAAGACAGTTATTTCACTGAGAACATGCATCTGATTCATAAAGGTCCATGTTCCAGACTGGGCAGCCAAGGCTAAGTGTCTTCCTATTTCATTGAAGTCTCAGGAAAATGCAGGCTTTCTGGACACGTAAGGTCACTGCTAAGTGCCGTTCTATTTAATTGGTGTGAGTCCATACACCTCATTTAGGTTTAAAAATAGGTGCTCTTCTTGCCTGTGGTATCGAGCTGCAGGTATTCCATAGTACTTTTTTTATAGCTGGCTACTTGTTGTGGTTTTTGGTTTCTTATCCCTGTAGCCTCCATTTTCTGTAAAGAGTTGGCAATCATGTCTGAAAACTGTGCTTGCACACGTCGTTGATTCTCCACAGGGGAAGAAATACACAGTTATATTTCTGGTCCTTCATCCCAGTCAGCCAGTAGGTGATCTCCTTGCCCCTTCCCTTTAAGTACGTTTCTCCCCTCACTTCATACAAGAACTGGCATTTAGTTCTCTTCAGGATGGCTATAGTGGAGCCACTCACATGAATTCTCAGGGGAGCCCAGTGGATTCCATCCTGGACACAGTGTTGACGGTATTTCCAAATAGGCAATCACGAGGCATCTTGATTCCTACAACTCCAGCAGCACAGGGACCAGAGTGAACTCCAATGTGAATCCATATTGGGAGGCCAGGAAGATGCTCCAGCTCAAAGGTGCCCATGAAGCTGAGGATTTCCAAGGCCATCTTGGCAATGTCTATTGCGTGACAATTGCCATTCCTCTTAGGCAAACCACCAGCCAGCATGTAGGCATCACCAATGGTTTCCACCTTGTAGACATCATGGTGATCAACAATGTGGTTAAAACTCTTATAGATGTCATTAAGCATGTCTACCACTTTCATGGGGGTGCTGTATTTGCAGATAGTAGTGAAGCCTACAATGTCACTGAAGTAGATTGTAACTTCCTCATAGAGCTCTGGATCCACAAAGCCTTTCTCCTTCAGAGACTTCACCACCAGTCTTGGGAGCAACATAAAGTTGAGTCTGTCAGCTCTGTCCCTCTCTGCCGTGTACAGCTGTGTCCTTTCCTCTACCAGATGTTCTAGGTTGCGAAAATACTGTTGCAAACATCGGATCAAAGTATTCACGTAACTTTTGTTCTTTTGGTCATGAAAAAGGCCAAATATCTTGGCCAGTGTATTCTCAATTGTTTTGAAATCTGGTCTCTTTTCTGGATCTTCCTCCCAACAGTTTTTTACAAGTAGATACACCTCCAATTCTGTGCTCCCAGCACTCTCCTCCACTCTCACTTTCCTAGACTTTTCACAGGCTTCCAGGATCACAGACCTCGAGCGTCAGCTCAGCCTGGTGTGAGGGGCTCTGGACTGTCTTCCCAAGCTCACTGCTTCATCACCACACCAGCCTTCTCTCAATCCTCAAACACACCAAACTGTGCTCAAGGCCTGAGTGCATCCTATTCCTGGATTTTGAACGGATAGCTCCAGTTGATTTTTCCATTTTCAGCCTGCAGACCGTCCTATCATCTCCCTTGTCCTCTGTTACTTTATCTTGCTAATTCTGTTCCTGGTATATATTGGTTTGCATTTGCTTATGTTTATTTACAGTTATTTATCTGTTTCTTTACCAGTCTCCTAGAGGAGACAATAGGCTGCTTGAGGGACGCTGCTAGTTGTGTCTACATTATACCAACAGCATGTCGAGGTTAAGCACTCAGTGGGTATCTGCAGGCTAAGCAAAACCACCAGGACTGTACCCCCTCATGTTTTCTAAGGAAAAGAACAACAATAATGGGCTCAAAGTCCTGATGTGTCCCTGAAATGCATGGTGGCATCCCGTCTCCCTCCCAGGGCGTCCTGAGACCACACTCCCTCCAAGAAAGAGGCCCAAACTCTCTATGTTCCACTGGCTGTCCTGATGCAGAAGGAAGACGTTCCACCTGAGATGTTTACTGAAATAACACACTGTAGTGACAAGCCACAGGCTGAAAGGAAAGTGGGAAGGGCCAGGGGCAGGACAGAGCCAGAGCACTGAATATGAAAAGGAGCGACACTGAGGAAGCCCTGAGAGGAGCTGTTTCCTTCTGGGAGAGGACACTAAACTCTGGGGCTTTGGTGGCACTGACTCCCCTCCTGTCAGAGTCAGCCACTCACCCCTCTGCAGAGTCACAGTCCTTAGACTCATAAAGCCCTCAGCATCCTTTTGATGTGACCGCCACGCCTGGGCTGGTGGCGGCACTCGCTTGTCCCTGTATGCTCTCTGCCAAGGCCCTTTGCCCTTTAAGCCTCACCTCTGCCATGCAGGGAAAGAGAGCATCCCTGACATCTCTGAACCGGAGGGGTTCAGGCCTCCGGTTACCACCAGGCTCTTCCACAAAACCTGTTATCCCCCAGGCCAAAAAAGGCCCACCTCTGTGGGGAACTCTGATAGCACACAAGAAAGGGAAAGGCAAATTAGAATAGCACCAGGAGAAAAGATTTCTAGAATGAGATGACAAACCAGTAAAGTCAGAGATGGTTGAACAAGTCCTTTATCTGCTCAGTTATGTTGATCTCATTTATAAAGTATCTCACTACAGAGTAGCACATATCACATATGTAATATATGCATATATGCATGTGTATATACAAATGTACCTGCATATGTATATGTGACATATGTATACATATGTAATTGATGGGTTACTATTGTAACCAGTTTGGTCTATCCCACTGGAAAGTCCCCAGTTGCTTAATTATAACTTAGTTGGCTGCTTCTGGCTGTTTGAGCTTAAGTTCTGTTTTTCTCTAATATGAGTATTTATGAGAAATAGCCCAGGTTAAGTTTGTTTATGTTTGTGATTTAAGTAAGGTTAAAATTATTTTCAAAACCTAACTGGCTTTGCCTGTTCTGGGATTTTTCAAGGCTGATATCTATTTCAGTTTCCTTCAACAAGATGTAATTAACATATTCAGATTAAGAGTTTAAGGGGAAAGTAAGTTCCAGTCCACCAACTGTAGAGGGTAGATGTGAGATCTGGTGGGATTGTACTCAGAGGCGTTCAGAAGAAGCAAAGGCATCACCCACATGAAAGTCTGGGATTCTGGGCATTGGCAGGTCTGGAAGATCCCACTAGCTGGCAAGTAGCAGAGTCTCCTAAAGTTTCTCTCTAAACAAAGGAAGAGACACTGGCAGTGAATGAGATTAATAACGCTCAGTTTCAGGCATCAGAGCAAGAGGGTGAGAAATCAACTTGTGCGTGTGGATTATGAATCACTGATACAGAATTTATTGTTTAAAAATATTACTATTAAACACCCAACTTTTTCCAAATATAATAATAATTACGAGTGTGTCTATGGGCTAAAGTTCCATTCCAGAGCTCCGAACAAAAGTTGTAGACTAGACGGCTCCTTTTTTGCCCTGAGGCTCTTGGGAAAGTCCTCCACGACCCTCCCAGGGGTAGAAAGAAGAGCCTCCGAGCAGGGTTTACAGATCATTGTAATCTTCCTTTGTGAACTGGGGTTATAGACACTTGGTGCCAATAGTTGCAAAAACCTGTGATACTGCGCAAATAACAATCTTACGCAGGGCCACAAGATGGCATCGCTATGCTGTCAGAGCTTATTAGGGGTGTGTGTGTGTGTGTGTGTGTGTGTGTGTGTGTGTTTACACGCACTCAGTAAAATTGATCTTTTTTTGGAAGGAGATGGGTGGAAGAAAAAGTTGAAGGCAGGAGGGGCCACAAAGTCTGTCTTTTCCCTCAGTCTCTTCTGTGTCCCCTTTCGCTGTCCTCACCACTCCTCCCCAGGGTTAAAATACGGGGCTCAAATGCCTTTCATTTGTCCTACAGAATTTGGATTCATTATCTTCATCTCTAAGGAGAGAAGTACAAATCTATACCTTTTTTTTTTTTTTTTTAATTACAGGAAAATATACTAAAATCAGTGGTTTTCCTAAGGCAGGTTCTTTCCGTCAGTCTGCAGGAAGCTGGTGTCAAGAGCCAGGTCCTTCTCCTACCTGATCACACAGCCGGGATTGTTTCCCGAAGCCCCTTTAGCTACTGTGGTCCACATTGGTGTGATGTCATCAACTCCACTAATATGTTTTAACACATTTCCTAATTAGACCATGAAAGATAGGAAACCCTTTGCATTGTCCTTCCACTTTGCTCATTTAGGATAACCCATTTATTTCCCTAAAGCTCTTCAGCAATGGAGAGGTCTCTATAACACAAGGGTTTTAGCTCAGGAGTCAGGCAGACCTGGATACAAATCTCAGCTCCCTGGATACTGTCTGGAATACTTGTGACTTGCCTTAGTTTTCTCATCTGTAAGCAGATATATTAAAAATAATTTCAGTGTTATGAAAATTTAATAAGTGATGTTTATAGAGGATTTAGCTCAATGTCACACACACTCACAATAAATGACAAAGTATTTTTAATCACTGTTGTATGAATTAATAAATGTCCGTTTCCTCTCTGCTCATTACCTTGCTGTTCTTGACAGTAGAGTATGGAAGGCCACAGCCCCCCACAGCACATGAGCCTCTCCTGCTGCCTGGTCGCACAACCCCAGGCTTCATTCACTTGTGTTCAGGAATGGTCCTCCTCACCACACGACTTGAGAAGGGATGGTGATCATGAGGCGAGACAGCCAGTAGGGGGCGGGACATGAAATCCACCTCCAAAGGAGGGGACATTCCAGGAGATGAGGAAGGCCGAAAAGAGAAAACACCTTTTCAAGGGCTATGATGACAAGATCCAGACTCGAGACCAGTTGGAAAATGCAGTACTCATGGTAGAAGCAAGACAACTAATTTGTCCTAGGCTCGGGCTATTGACTACAACAATGCCAAAGGGCAGCAGGTGGCTCATGACCCTGCTAAGAAATGTCAAGATTGCCTTTTATGAGACTGAGTGTGTTATTAGGGACAAGACTGTAAATAATTCCAAAAGTGCAAGAGATTTATAGGATATGTAGGATTTTTAAACTAGGCATCTTTATCATAAATATCAGAGATTTTGCTCTTCCACAGAGATGACAGAGAAATCTAATCTCATGTCCCACTTCTGACCAGCTGGTAGTAGCTAAGGCTGGAACTACCTTGAGAAATATTCTAGAGCTGTGTTCAAGCTGAGCAGAACAGGGTGCTGTGACAGATCAGTGATGTCTGTCTGGACTGCAGGAGGCAGGAGCAGCAACACGTGTGCTGAGTACCATCTCCCTTCTCATCCAACATCCAGCTGTAGCCAATAAACCCAGCACTTTGGGAGGCTAAAATGGAAGAATCATTTGCTGCCAGGAGTTCAAGGTCAATCTCAGGGGTCCTCAAACTATGGCCCATGGGCCACATGAGGCAGTGTGATTGTATTTGTTCCCATTTTGTTTTTTTACTTCAAAATAAAATATATGCAGTGTGCATAGGAATTTGTTCACAGTTTTGTTTTTTTTAAACTATAGTCCGGCCCTCCAATGGTCTGAGGGACAGTGAACTGGCCCCCTGTTTAAAAAGTTTGAGGACCTCTGAATATAGCGAGACCTCATCTTGACAAAAAAGTTTAAAAATTAACGAGACGCATTAAGGCAGGAGAATCACTTAAGCCCAGGACTCAAGGGTACAGTGAGTCATGATCTTGTCACTGCACTCCAGTCTGGGAGACATAGTGAGATCCTGGCTTTTAAAAAAGGTCCAATTGTACACAACAGAAGGTATCACTAAAATGAGATGAATATTTAACTGATACTGGAATGGGAATGGTCTTTGTAGCCACAAAAGGAATAAGAGAAATCACAAAGAAAAATATCTGAACAAAAATCTAAAATATATAAGAATCAAAAAACATTAAAAATGAAAACATAAAAAGTATTTTTTTTTTTTTTTTACAAATATGGTAAAGGTATTATACATTTAATATGAGAGGCACTCTTAGGAAGCATTAAGAAATTGCTAATAATCCTAAAATAAGCCAAAAAGAGAAGATTCTTAAAGAAGAATCACTAATGGTTCAAAAGTTTAGTTTACAAATGTGCATATTCATATTCACAGAAACAATTGAGCTCTCATGAGATAGCATGTTTTGCACAAAAAAATGGAGATTAAAAAATATACACTGTTTGATGCTAGTGAAAGTGTAAATGGGTACTTTTACATGTTGCTTGGGGAATATAAATTAGGATTGCCTTTTTGAGAATTCTCAAAAATATTAAGTAATTCATTTTAGGAATCTAATCTAAGGTACATCTTAAAATGTGAGCAGAATGTTTGACATAAGAATAGCAATCACATGGACTTTTATAATAACAAAATTTGAAAAAAATCTAAATGTCCAACACAAAGCAACTGTGTCAATAAATTTTGATTTCTTCAATGGTAGAATTTTAAGCAATTTGTAAAAGTGTTTTGAAATGGTATTTTATAACTGGAAAATGTTCACACTAATATTTGCAGAGTAAGTTTACACATCCCACATAATGAAATGTGTATTTCATTATGTATTATATTTTTATCTAATATTACATTAACTTATATTATTTCATACTATGTGCTATAGGATATAAATAAGCTATTCACAAATAGTAGTTATATTTGGTTGTATGACTATGAGTCATTTTTATTTCCTTCCTTATATTGTTCTGCATTTGCCTAGTTAAAGAAATAATATGGTTATTATTTTTTAGGCTTAAAAGATTAAGTCCGGTTTGATTAATGCTACTATATAAAACTTTCTTCAAGTGAATCAGCTGTAGGGAAAAAGTCTTTGATCACAGTGGCCCAGAACACAGAATCTATAGTAACACAAACTGTTGTTACTTTTAACAGTGTAAATTTTGCCTAGTCACTTAACTTCTATAAGCCTCAATTTTCTCATCTGTGAAATGGGGGTAATAATAGCGTGTATTCATAAGAAAGCAATGAGTCTTGAGTAAGAGGCACTGTTAAGTTGCTAACATCATGGCTAATAACTAGCTAGTCTGAGGGAGCTGGCAACCAGCTTTGGCCGGATTGACCTCAGCCAGTGAAAGTGGGTGTGACATCCCTAGGTCCTTACGCTCCAAATGAATGTCCACATGGCCAGACTTTTGCAGTTGGCCTAAAGCATCCTCGTAAATTAGAATTTTCCTGAATTCCATTTTGTAAACCATTGTTCCATGTAGCCACAGAGACATCAGGGAGACTCAGAAGCTGCTGAGCCTGATAGTAAGGTCAGCACTCACTGAGCACTTGAAGCTTCTCCAATTCATGCAGAAACAGCTGAGCAAGTACCATGTGTATTTAACAGATGAAGACAGTGAGGCTCAGAGAGCTTCAGAAATGTGCCCAATATCACAGAGCTGGTCAGTGCCAAGATTCACATCTAGACCCATCTGACATCAAAGCCTAGACGTCCTCACAACCACCACCATTACCATGTGTGTGCACACGTGCGCACACACACACACACACACACACTTTTAGTCTCAGGATGTCTGGGAAAGCACCGAGCAGACAAGGAGGGACACAGGCCCAAAGCAGTGGCCAAACCATCAGCGGGCAAAGAGAGGCCCCTGCTCCTCCTCCCTTCCCTTCTCCACTCTGTAAAGGATGTGTCCCCTCGTTCTCCTGTTAGCACCAGAGACCAAAGCTCACTCTGTCTCTCAGGGACAGTGGCTATCTGCCTGTCATTCCTGGTGCTTTGGAACAAAAGCTGCCAGGTCTCAAGTGAGGACATAGCTCAGCAGAACCCACCCCCCAAGAGTAGCAGCCCCAGAAGAAAGCAGCTTCAAGCCCTTGGAGGGACTCAGCCCTATCAGTCAGATTCTGGTGCAAACCAGGAGAACTTGCAGCTTCTGATTTTAACAGGCTTGAAACTTAGTTACCATGGGTGTTTGAGTAACAGTTACAGATTTAAAAAATTATAACAACAATAATAGCTAACAATATTGCACATCTGATTAACTGTGCCAAAACACATGTAGCTTTTTAAATTCCTTACAACAACCAGATCCACAGTGACTTTATGACCCTGGCTTCCCGGCTGACTCATGAGGAAAGCGTGTGAGCTCATGCCTTGGGGCAGCGAGGAAGTGGAGCTGCTGTGAAAGATGAAAACCCCAAATCCCTGGGAGGAAGGAGACGGAAGTCAGAAGTGGGGAGCAGGCTGGGTGGGTGCTTCACTGGCAGAAAGGTTACCTGGTTGTCTGGTCAGGGCTTGGGAAACACCCCAGAGCCTGGCTGCAGAAGGACCCCCATGCCCCTCCCACCTGAATCTAGAGGGGTCTATAACCCCCTGCACCCAATTTCTAGACTAGTACTCCTGACCTTGCTACAAGAGACCCTGCATGCACTTTGATGATTCTTGCTAAAATCTCAGGTCTCTGAGAGGTTCTTTTGATTTTTAACTGACCTGAGACCTAATAAAATGTTTTAAAATAACAGTAAGTTTAAATTAACAGCTAACACACATTGAGAATTTACCTTAATACTTTACATGTTTTGGCTCTTAATCCTAGCAGCAACCCTGACTGATAAAGAGACCTAGGCACAGACAGCTTACAGAATTTGCCCCAGGTCTCTTTTTACGGATAAATGGGTGGACTAACATGATGAGTGACTGAGCTAATGAACAGCCTAGGTCACTGGTTCTCAAAACTGTAACATGCCTTAGAATTTCCAGAGAGCCACTTGAAACACCCATGTGGGACTCCACCACCAAGTCTTTGATTCAGGGTGGGTCCCCAGGATTTGTATTTCTTATAAGTTCCTGGGTGATGCTGGAGCTGTTGGTCCAGGGACCACACTTTGAGAGTCACTGTTCTGGATCAAGGATCAGAGATTTTTTTCAATGACCCACCGGTAAATGCTTTTGCTATCTTTTAGGCTTTGCAGGCAGAGAGGCAAAATTGGGGGTATTGTGTAGGTACTTATGCAATCAGTTAAAATGTAACCATTTAAAATGTAAAGTCCAGCGTTGGCTATCAGACATACAAACAGCTGGTAGGCTGAAACTGGCTTATGGGCCCTAGTCTGCTAGCCCCTAGTCTTGGTCCCAGCTGACCCCGCCAAAACCATTTTTTGTTCATGTGATCCTGGCTACCTAGTGGCCTAATCAGGGAAGTATATCTTCGCTTTAAGCTGCTAGAGAGGTCAGCAAGTGTCTGCCAGGGGCTATAGAACACTAAGAAAAGCTGGCCCCAAACTTCGGGCACCCAGTGGCATCCTGGTCACTATGAATTTGTTATGTTTCATGTTATCCTACTTTGCCATGTAGAAAGCACACATTTTTACCCAACTTTTTGACAGAAAAATCAGGATGCCCATTATACATGGACAGTACTAGTTCTGTATCTATATAAACGCTTTTAATTCACTTATTTATACTTATACATTAAAAGTATAACTCTAGAAAGCAATAGCAGTATCTGTATGCAGAAAGATATGCTGAAATACCATAATCATATCCCTTCTGCAGTATCCCCTTTGTTGGTCACCCCCTCAGTGGGCAGACTGGGCAGCTGCAGAAACCTCTAAACTGCCCAGCCAATCAATCGTGCCAGCCACCACTGCTGTGGCCATCTTGGAAGTGGGTATACCCCGGAGGCTGACGCGATGGTTAGTGCCCGGATGTCAGTGAGAGGAGAGTGGGAGTGGCCACACAGTGATGCCTCCTTCCTCGCGAGAGGCAGGAGGCAAGGAGGCAAGAAGCCAGCAGCTGTGAGCTGAGCAGGTGCCGCTGGGTGGCCACCTTTGCCCTTCTTTAAAAAGTTATAATGAAAGATTGAAAAAAATGTGGGTGTACGTAATACAGGGAAGCACATTATACATGGCAAGATATGGTAACTGGTGATGTTGGAAACAGATGGTTTGATTTTTCCTGGGTCCAAATGACATTAAAAGTTTTCTATTTAGGGCCGGATGAGGTGGCTCACGCCTGTAATCCCAGCACTATGGGAGGCCGAGACCATGGATTGCCTGAGCTCAAGAGATTGAGACCAGCCTGAGCAAGAGTGGGACCCTGTCTCTAAAATTAGCCAGGCATTATGGTTAGGTGCCTGTAGTCCCAGCTACTTGGGAAGCTGAGGCAAAAGGTCACTTGAGCCCAAGAGTTTGAGGTTGTTGCAAGCTATAATGCTATAGAACTCTACTGAAGTCAACAAAGCAAAACTGTCTCAAAAAAACAAAACAAAACAAAAAAAAAAAAAAAAAAAGTTTTCTATTTAGCGGTTTGCTTTGAGAATGAAGGATTCTTACAGCTTTTGAGAAACAGTAATGATGATCATAAAGACATCCCAACTAATGTGATTTGTCTTTAAACTATAACTCTTGGCATATTTTAGATTAACTCAAAAGTGGGAGTTTACTACTAAGGCTATTTTATATTTATTAGGAACTGTTCATTAGAGAGTTTCATGTTCTGCAGAATATTTGTAGTTATGGCATCAATTCTTAAAGCATCTACTTTAATTCCTGATGTTTACAAACAGGGGAGGAAAGCACAAGCTTCTACAGAAAGCAACCTCGTTTCCCCCAGGATGTTTACAAAATGAGTGCTGTGCAGAAGACATTCCAGTAACGATGCCCGACAACGGGTTTTCTAATAAGTCTGAGCAGTCCTTCCACTTACAAGTGATTAGAAATGTGTCAAGAATTCTTTGTCTTGATCCAGTTACAGAGAACACAACTCAGAAACGATCTCCCTGTTCTGCTCTTCTAGGGAACAGTAGAGTAGGAGTTATTGCTTCTCAGAACTTCCCTGGAGAGTTCTGCAAAGTGGATAAACCCAGTCTTGAATGGTCTTTGGCGAGTTCTAAACAGGCTAGCAGCATTTCCCCTACAAGTTCAGTCTGTATGAAGGTTTTAATGCTTTCTTCACTATAAAAACATCCCACACATCACACTCCCTGGGACAGAAGTAAAGTGGATGCCACAACCAGGTGTCAGCAAGCGCCTTTCTGTTTAGTACAAATGACATCAAGGGAATGATAGACAAGGAGAGTGTATCCAACACCCCATTCCAGCACCCGTGTTCTCTTTGCAGAGTCATAATCCATTTGCGCTTGTTCTTGGTACTCTACCATCTCTTACAAACGAGCACCAGGAGTGGCAGGTGGTGTGCTGTCGTGGACAGATCCAGAAAGACCAGAAGAACTGAGTCTTCCAGGACTGTCTTGAAAGGTGATGACTCTGTCAAATGTTAGCCATTCCCCTTCCCTAGTGAAGGTCTCAAATCCCTTATGCAAATGTTTGGGGCCAGAAATGTTTTGAAATTCATAATTGTTAGAACTATGAAGGTAATTTGGAAAGTACCAGGGACTGGGGAAAGGAGTGAGTGGAGAGTTGTTATTTAATATGAATATGAATATAGAGTTTGAATTTAACAAGATGCAAAGAGTTCTGGAAGCTGGTTGTGTAACAATGTGCCGCACAGAACACTACTGCACTGCACGCCTAGACACGGCCAGGACGGTAGGTTTCATGTTATTTGCATTTGGCTTTTGGTTCTCATCTCTCATGTCGTGGGTCACCTGCCCTGTCCTTTGGTTAGGACAATCCATAGATGCAGATACTGTATCAAAGTTCATCTTCCCAGCAGACCCTGCACTAGCTGCTGCCCATCCTCTGCACCCCAGGATCATCAGCACCATGGGGAGCTGCCAGGCCAGTCAGTCAGTGTCCCCATCATGGCACCAACTTGGCTGAGGAGGGACGGAGCTGTCCTCAGGCCCTCAACACTACTGGTCTCCCTGGGAAGCAGAGCTGAAGAGCCAATGCCTGTGTTCCAGGGGACCTCATTCCCCACAAGTGTCTTTTAAAAGGGGATGTGGGGAAGAGGTGCTCACAGAAAATGGGTCCTTTGCCCCTGTGTCAACTTAGCAGGAGAGTTTCCTTCAGAAGCAGGACTGGATGTGGGCTGACTGCTGGTGCGATTGACATTGGCACTATTCTTAGCTCAAGAGGAAGCCTGTCTTTCTGAGGAATTGAGATTCTCCTTTCTTAGTTACATTAGACACAGACCTCCTCTGTTGACCGAGAACTGCTTGGGTTTTTAGCATGGTGCGTTTCAGGAGAATGGAAAGAACTTCCATAAATCCCTGAGCCGTCACATTGGAGCAAGCCATCTGTGCCTCCTGGAGCTGACATGGTGTGATGTGTTGAATGATTAAACACACACGTCAGCACACACAGACCCCCCTCCATGTGAACGCATGCGCACACATAAACAAACATACACCCCCCCCCCACACACACACACACACACACCCCACACAGGCACATACACCACTGGGACTGAATTTAGCTAAACAAACAGCCTTACTATATTTGATGCTACTCAAACATAAAGAGCCTTTTTTACCCAAGTACTTCATTTCAAGTGAAACTTAGTGCGTGTGTGTGTGTGTGTGTGTGTGTGTGTGTGGTCTCACACATCTGACTCTGGGATAAGGAGCCCTGCCCAGGATAAACAGGCACTTAGACCTGGCTACCACGTCACACTCTCACCTCACTCCCTCACAGATGTTAGGGATCCTGAGCTCCAACTCTGTTTCTGGGATTGCCACTTCCTCCCTTTGACGCTCTGACCGGTGATGATGGACCAGACACCTCCACTCACTATCCTGAAGTAACGATTCCTTGGCCTGTGGTCGTGGCCAGCCCTTCTGGGTACAGAGAGCACTTTCCTGTGCTCCTGCATCTTAGGTGTGGCTGTTGAATCAGCCAAGTGCATAAAGGAGGCAGAAGAGCCAGGAGTAGAAGGCACCTGGGCACCGACACCAGGATTACTGGACAGAGGGGTCAAGAGACACCAGGGTGAACACGCCACCTGACGGAACTCAAAGCACGCTAGCATAGAAGAATGACAAGACTGCTTTGTTTCTAGACATGGCAGAATGAAAGTAGACAGAGGCTGCTTTCTCTGAGAAAGGTCAAAGAGTCCACAGAGGTCTCCCTTCAGAGCCTGGGGTCTGTGTGACTTGCCTGGCAGGGGTGACAAAGGTGATCCCAGAACACAGTGCTCCCAGTTTCCAGACCATGACTTTCTAAATTCTACTGTGAGAAGGAAAAAAATTAAAACGCATTTGTCCATATGTAAACAAGACTAAAGAGAATAATCACTGATAATTGCTCTACATCTATGGCTGACTGTGCAGAAATCTCAGGCATATCATTAATGTGTTTCAGACTCACTCTAAGTTTTTGCAAGTAAAGCAACTCTGATCTCAGCATGAGCCAAATAAATAACCTGTAGAATCCTGTGCAAAATGAAAATGCATGGCCTTGGTCTGGGGCAGGGAAGTCAGTCCTTCCTTCCCAAGCTGCACCACTCCAGCCGGCTGCAGATGGGCAGGTCCCAGGGGATTTCGAGCTGCACTGGGATGTGTCTGATACCTGCACGGGGTGGTGAGAGGCCCCTGAGTCACCTGCCAAATGCTGGCTTGGGATAGGGATGATGGCTGCCATGTCCCACTCCAAGACACTGTGGGACACTCACCCAATCCCGACCTTCCCCACGTCTGTGCGCAGACTATCCCTGGGGCAGAGAACAAGGATGGAACACAGACTTTCCCCCTCTGATGTGACCTGGTCACTGGTCAGACAGAGCATCACAGTGGCAGAAAGATCAAAGCAGAAAGGAAGAGACCAGGTGGGACCAGGGGAGCCAAGAGGCCCCAGGGAGAAAGCGATGGAGAACCCAATCCAGAGGGCGGGACGTGTTCCAGGCAAGGCCCCCAGGCCCCAGCGAGGCAAGAGACCAGTCAGACTTCACTCACAAGGTGAAAATTCAAAGAGAAAACCAGCCAGAACTTTAAAGTGCTACCACAGCACACTGCACTCAGGTTTCAAGTATAGGAACTGGTGCAGCTTCACTGGCCACAGGCACGTGACACTGACCTCCAGGAAGCCTTACCACTGCACCTACCATCCTCCTCACACAGCACAACTGCTCCAACTTTGGAAGAAACAGAGGAACATGGGGTAGGCTGGATGCCCAGGGGATGCTGTGGTAACAAAGACTGGGCAGCTTCAACCACAGAAATTTAATTTCTTACAGTTCTGGAGGCTGGAAGTCCCAGCTCTGGCGTCTGAAGCATTGGTTTCTTCTGAAGCCCCTCTCCTTGGCTTGCAGATGGGCGCCTTCTCTCTTGCAGATGGGCGCCTTCTCTCTTGCAGATGGCGCCTTTACCTGGCCTTCCCTCTGCATGTTTGTGCCCAAGGTTCTTCTTAGAAGCATAAAGTCCTCTGGGACCAGGGCCCCACCATCATGAGCCCATTCTAACTCCCTCACCTCTGTAAAGCACCTACCTGCAAACACAGTCACATCCTGAGGTACTGAGCTTAGGACTTCAACACACACGTTTAGGGAAGGACAAAATTCAGCCAATAACAGACTATTCCTCAAATGCTTGATATTCTGATCTCAGGGAAAATGCTAAGAATCTATCCCCCCACTTTTATGGCTTATCTCAGGGGGCATCCCTAACCCTCATAATTTCCTCTGCTACATACTCCCGTAGCCTTTGTCACAACATTTATATATACAATTTTTGTAATTTTTGTTTAAGTTCTTTTTCCACTAGATTGTAAGTCCCTGAGGGCAGGATCGAATTGGACATGTTCAAAGCTATGCACCTTAGTATCTGGGTCATGAAAAGCACAACATTAATATGTCTTTAAGAAAGGCAGGTCAATCAATGACGTGCAAAGCAATGTGAACAACATTTGAGAACTTTCCAACCTTTTGGCCCAGAAAGTACCCTACGGATCCATTTCCTTGCCTCTGGAGGGGAGGCTTAGAGCATAAAGTGCATTGATAATTTCCTCAAACATCTGATTTAAAATCTAACAAGTAAACTTCCTTCCCCATAAAGAAACAATTTTGTGGTTATTTATAAGACTTCCAGCTGCTGTACAGGAATGGGGCTCTGTGGGAGTGGGAATATTTGTTTTCCCAGACACTGGCATTAATCAAGCTGTAGGATAAAGACATAGTTAACAGTAATTACTGCAAAAGAACACGTTTGCTTTGCCTCAGTGACTCAGGGAGTTTCTGGAATGCTGAGATCCCTCACCCAGGTAAGATCAGTATCTACGCACACCTACAGCACCCTGCTGCAAACACACATCATTTATTCATGAAATCCATGAACAAATATTTATCAAACAATTAATATGCATCAGACTAACCTTTGATGCTTAAAGTACAAAGATGAGTCTAGTGGTGGAAATAAAATCCAAGTTCAATAGGATAGTCACTAATAAAGATATGATTCATTCACCAATACTTATTTGCTCATTCTACAACCACCTGCCTCTTGTTATATTATTACAGCAGGCTCTGTCCTCAGCTCTTATGGGCACATCAGAGAGCAAAAGAGAGGGAGCATTTGTCTGTGTGAAGCTTATTTCTAGTTGATGGAAGGCAGACAAAGAACCAGTACAAATAAATGCATAAAATACTAATAATATTGGGTGTTGACAAGTGCTATCATAAAGCAGGATATAGAGTTGACAATGTGATAGAAGGAAAGCTGTCCTAGATAGCAGTCAGAGAGGGATTCTCTGATTAGATGATCTGGAGCAGGGGACCTGAATAACATGAGACAGTGAGCCATAAAGAAATCTGGGAGAAGTGTATTCAAAGCAGTGGAAACAGCCAGTGCAAAGGCCCTGTGGTAAGCCCATTTCAAAGAATACCAATGGAGTGGGAAAGGAAAGGCAGAGGGGAAGGAGGTGAGGTAGAAGGCAACCAGGGATCACATAAAAAATACAAACTGAGCATAAGAAAGGGCGCATCAGTCCTCCTGGCCAGTCCCATGTGGGAGAAGGGGACCTGACAGAGGATGCAGCATTTGAAATGAGACTGGAAGAATTCCAGAAACATGCTTAGTGGACAGGAGGAGAATTTGCCCTCCCATTGCTCACAGGAAGCCAAAAACTCTGTGTGCTAGCTCTGGAGAGCAGCACTGTGCATGCTAGAGTTGCCACAGCTAACTGACTCGGCCCTTGGGGCCTTAACTCCCAGGATCACCTCCCAGGCTTCTCCTGCCTTCTACAGCTACCTAAAGGACGGAGCTGCTCCTCTGAGCCTGACAACTCTCAGACCTCCATCTCCACACTTCTGCCTAACTCACTGTTCTGTTTACCCCTGGAGCCTGAGTACCTCGTGCCTGGCACAGTGTAGGGTTTGCTGAGTAAATAAAGTCACTCACTTTCTTTTTCTCTTTGTCTGTTTGCCTATCCATCCATCCATCTACACAGACACACACGCACATCTATATATTTTCTGCTTTTCTCAAAATCAGAGTTTTAAGTCGATTTTTATTTTTTTTCTTTTTACAGTTTTTGGCCTGGGCTGGGTTTGAACCCTCCACCTCCGGCATGTGGGGCTGGCACCTTACTCCTTGAGCCACAGGCATCGCCCTTAAGTAGATTTTTTTTAAAGCTACAACCTCGAATCACAGGCCCCAACCTTTGCCACATCTTTGCTTCTGTTGCTTGGTACTCAGGAGGAGTAAGGTGGGTGTCAGCTAGCAGGCCAGTTAGAGCATAGACTAAATTTCTTCATCAAAGTATGGGTATTCTCAGGGATTTAACTAGCTTCATACTGATTAAAAAAAGAAAGAAAGAAAGAAAGAAAGTGTCTAGTTAGCTACCGAATGCATCACAGATAATCAGTAAATTCAATACTTACAAGTTCAACATTTGTGAGTTCCTGCCCTGGCCGGGAACTCTGCCAGATCTTGGGGATGCACGTGGGCATAGGCAGACACTATTCCCTTGTCACACTTATTGTCTAGAGAAGGATTGAGACAGACATCCATGATAAAGGCTGTGATAGGTGTGAAGTAGCTGGTGTGAACAGTCACAGGAGGGGCATCTGATGCAGATAGAGGGGCCGACGAGGTTTTTTAGTGGAAATCATGTGTGAGTCCGAGGGATGAATAGAAGTAACATAGCAAAGCATTTGGAGAGAACGAGTTTTGAAGGCAGAAAAGTGGCCTATGAGATGGAGTCTGAGAAGCTAAGCTGAAGCAGCGCAGCAAATGTACGTAGTCCGCAGAGCTCACGTTCCTCCACACACAGCCTACCCCTGGGATTGTGAGGACCGTTGTCTCAGGACCCTCTGAGGAGCTAGGCACACATAGACAATAGGTCTTGTGATATTCATGAAGATGATGCTGATGATGTTTTCTGATATGCTCTTAGATATTTTGTTAACATGAAAACCACCTTTCTGTTGTTTAAACATTTTGCATTATTAGAATGGAGTCTACTTTGATGTTACTCTCTATCAGATAAAGTTAAAATTTTCTGGGTCTGTTTCTTTGTCTTTCATTGTAAAAGATATTAGAATTGTCACTGAGGCAGAACAGAATCGAGAGGCTACTCTCGCTGTTCTCCGGAATTGCTTCCTTCTGACACATGAAGCTTGCTTGGACCTAAACCCCGTCTGTGTGTAGGCGCTGGACAGTGATAGGCAGCCTGACCTGCTTGCTTGGTAACAGTTTCAGGGAGAAAGAATCTAAGTGCAGGGGCTGGAGGCAATGAAAAGGAAGGCTGCTTTGGGGAATAAAAATGAGTTCAGGATGACAACAAGGCTATATTTGGAGTGACAAGAGATGAAAGCGGATAAACAGACCAACAGTCACATCCAGGAGGAGCTCCTGACAGTTACTAAAGAGCTGGGGGCTTTATCGTGAGCGTTAGGGGCTCACTGGCAGGCTTGGCCGTGAGATTTGTGTTTTAGAAATAGTTCTCTGAGTTGAGACCCAGGCCAGGGAGACTCGTTAAGAGGCTGTTGTACGAATCCGTGACAGTGATACCTTTTCTCTCTCGAAACACTAGGGTACTTTTACAGTACATCATTTTTCAATAACTGGGATGTTCCTGCTTTGAACATTACAAAAGCAAAATGCTTTCCATGTGGTAAACATGATCTTTTTAAAAATATAATCACAGTAATTTAGTTTCACAACATCTACTAACCGTAGCATGAAGTGTGCTGTAATGTGGGCTAATGACACTGCTCCTTCAGTTCATTCCAGCCTCTCTGTAGGGTAACACGGCGTAAGAACACTGTAATTACCTAGTTCAGCAAGACCAAGCACATGTTGCTAAACCAAGATTTTAAAATTCTAAATGTATAGTTTAAGCATATTCACAAAAACATCAGATATTCTTGAATCGCTAGCTACTGTTTCAGCCTTGATTCATGTTTATTGTCTTAGGAAGAGGGAGCATCACAAACACCTGGTATTTCTTCAGTATCCAGAAAAGCACATTTCTTTTTCTATCAGTATCATATAGACTGGACACAAGTATACTTTAGTTTCATCTTCTTGGCTACTAAAGACTCTTTGCCAGTTTCATGGCAGTGGTTTACTGAATTCCTACTTTTCACCTCTGCTACACAGTTCTCAGGCTTGGGGGGCAGGGGACTCCCCCTCTAGTAGGGTTTGTGAGAATTGTTGATGAAACAAGATTTACATTCAAGAAAGACTTAAAGACTAAGCATGAAGCAGGATAAAAGTTGAAAGCTAAAACTTTCATTCATGAGCGTGGCTATATTCTGATACCAACTCCCTTGCTGCTTTTGGAAATTCTCTCCCTTCTCTGAACCACAACTCCCTCCCCCACTTTGCTGACACTCTGCATTAACCACTGTCAGT
Source organism: Loris lydekkerianus (assembly GCA_963574355.1). Taxonomy (NCBI): domain Eukaryota; kingdom Metazoa; phylum Chordata; class Mammalia; order Primates; family Lorisidae; genus Loris; species Loris lydekkerianus. The sequence continues at coordinate 26,315 of CAUYPK010084619.1, forward strand.
GACCCTTTCAAGTAGGAGAGAGTGTCTTTTAGAAGATGTGCATGAAAAAATTCATAAGGCAAAGGTGGTAGGATTATTAGAGAAAGTTTTACGGGAGTAGAAAGTCGTAAGGTTGGGCAAGAAGCACAATGTGAAATGGTATGAGAAGCATTATAATTCTGGGGAGGGACAAGCATTATAATTCTGATGGGGGACAAGCATTATAATTCAAATAGGGGACCACAATATTTGTAAACCTACTCTTTTCCTATCCATCCCTTCTGTCTTCATGACTAAATATTTGTTATTCTCAATTGCTTTTTACTTCAGATTAATATGAGGGTAAAAAATTAGGTTACATTGTTTGCATTTGTTTGGTTACGTCCAAGTTGTAGTCGAGCCCTTCACCCAGGAGGTGTGCTGTATACTCCTACATTGTGCCTTATAGGTGTGAGCTCTCCCCCCCCCCCCTTGAATTTAATGTGTTTTTTTCTTGTATGGGCATATAGTTGTTAATCTACTGGTTTCATATAAGTATCCAAATTTATTTATTAATTCTACCCCAACAAGGGAGTTATAAGAGAGAGAGGTGTTCAAGGTAGATAGATAAGAAATAGTTTAATTAATTTCACAGAGCATCAATGCCTACAAGAGCAATTGTCCAGGAGAATTCACTCACTGCCCTGGTAACTGACTCTCTCTGACATACTGATGACCTAGTGATCTGAAAACTATCAAATTACACAAAGTGTTCTTCATCACTCAAAATGCAATACAAATTGGGCAATTATACAGGATAGGGCCTGAGACAGATTAACTTCTCTGTACTGATACCTTCATGCATCAAATTAGCTAGATGAGGTATCTCATCTCTTCTCTTGGTACTTGATTGGAAGATTTAGACAGTAAGTTTTCCAATTTCAGACAAAGTTGCAAAAGCTTACTAAAGTTAAGAATTTACAGCTGCTGTCTGTTTTTGTGTACAGAAAAGATTTTAGACTCAAAAGTTTCTCATTGCTTAACTTATGAGTTTGCTAAGACAATAGAAGGAACTCCCAGGCAAGTTGCCATCGAGTGTAGGGCTGGGTGATGTCTAAGAAGTTACTTGTCCCCTTGTCCTTTCATTCTTCTATTTGCAAAGCTCAAGTTCTGAGTCCTCTCAACCTTTATCAGGATCCACTTTCCCGGACTCCCTTCTCATCTACTTCCCTTTGAGGTCCACAATTTTCAAATACTTGAGACTCATAAATGGATTCCTTTTGTTAACCTTCCCTCTGGTACTGATTTTTCCTCTGAAGAAAGAAGAAATTATATAATATTTAAGAAAATGTCTCCCTCCATTTCCAATGACCCTTTATGCATCGTCCATTATCGCCTACATGTTAAAGAGAATGTGGGAGTTACAAAAAAATAACTTGGTTCAGTTTATTTCTAAAAACTACCCAAAACTCTTTTGGACAAGACTGAGAGGAACAGTTCAAATAATTCCAGAAGCCTAAAAGCAGAGAACACAGCCCAGTTAACCACAAATGCAGCACCATGCAGCCAGTGGAAGGTTCACTGAATTCATCAGCTGATAATGTGTTAATAATTTTTGCATTTCCTCTTTACACATTATTACTGGTGTCATCAAACATTTAAATCTGCCTTACACATGCAGACATGATAAAGCTGTTGGATAATATTCTCCACTGCTAATTCTGAAAATCATGTCTTTAACTATTTTCCTCTAGAATATCCAACATAGTTTTTTAAAAACTATGAATCATGAATGTCTTATGAGTATCACTACCTATTGTGGCAAAGATGAAAGAGGTGCTTTTTCTCCCTCTTCCCATTAAGAATATGAAGAGACCTAAGTATAGACAAGTGAAATAATTATAGAAGGGTCACACTTTCTAGAAACAGAACAAAGAGGTGATAATAGACTTGAATAAAAATAGGGCACATTTTGATAAAACAATGCTAGTGTGGATGCAGTGAAAAGTGAACACTTACACACTGTTGGTGGGAATGTAAAGTTATACAACCACTGTGGAGAAAGGATCATGGAGATTTCCTCAAAGAACTAAAAGCAGACCTATGAGTCAATCCAGTAGTCCCACTATTGGGCATTACCTAAAGGAGAAGAAGTCATTATATCAAAAGGACACTTGTACCTAAATATTTATCACAGCACAACTCACACTCACAGAGATAGGGAACCAAACTAAGTGCCCATCAACTGGCAAGCAAATGGAGACAAGCACCATGGAGTACTACTCAGTCATAAAAAGGAATGAAATAATGTCTTTTGCAGCAACGTGAGTGGAACATAGACCATTATCCTAAGGGAAGTTTCTCGGGAGTGGAAAAACAAACACCATATGTTCTCACTTATAAATGGGATCTACATATATGTTCATAAAGAGGCATAATGGATAATAAAAACTAAGATGGGGAAAGGGTAGGAGTGAAGGCTAAAAATCTTCTTGTTGGGTAAAATATACACTATTCTGAAAGCCCTGGCTTCAGCATAATACAATTTATCCATGTAACAAAAAGTACTTGTACCCCCTACATGTTTTACATAAAATAAAAAGAAAACCAACAACCCAATGTAAAAAGAATCAGCAAAAGATTTAAATAGATACTCTGTCAAAAAAGATATACAAATGGCAAATAATAGTCATTAGGGAAAAGTACATTAAAACCACAATGAAATACCACTACACACCTATTTAAATAGTTAAATTAAAAAGACTGACCATACCAAGTGTTGGCAAAGATGTAGAGGAACTGGAACTCTCATACACTGCTGCTAGGAATGTAAAATGATGCAACTACTTTGGAAAACAAATGAGCAATCTCTTTAGAAAGTTAAGCATACATATAGCATATCTCCACTCTACCCCTAGATATTTTCCCAAGAGAAATGAAAGCTTATGTCCACACAAAGACTTATAGAGAGATGTTTACAGCAGCTTTATTTGTAATAAGATAAAAACTGGGAACAACCCAAATTTCCATTAACAAATGAATAAATAAGTTTTGTGTTAAAAGAGAAAAAAAAAAAGAATAATATGAACTCCTCAGCCTGCAAGGACATTTAAATCACAATACCCTTTAATCCACAGGTTGGCTCTTCAGTCTCTGGAACTCTCTGCCTCTGTCTCCTGTAAACGATGTGCGGGTGGTGCTCGCCCTCAGTCAGTGGATGGTTTTTCACGGGCTCAATGAAAAAGTCTCCATGTGGTAGGTGGAAAAATCCAGTCTGCAAAATATATTCAAATAAGAAGGTTAATTTGTGTCTACTCCATCTGTTTGAGAAAAAAAATTAGTAAAGTGAAAAATTACATAAATCATGATGATCTCTGAAACTCCTAAGACCAAGACTTTCATAGTCTTCCAGCTGCTCTCACAGAAAAGCTGCACAGAAATGACTTATTGAGATATCTTTACAGTCCTGCTTATGAAATGTTTGAGGATCATGGAATTCTTTGAGACTCTAGGGAAAGGAGTGCCCCTATACACATGTGTCCAAAATGTAGCCTACAATGTTGTAGGCACATGGATTGTTCTAAAACCCTTGCTGGATGTCTGTGGATGTCTTTGGCTCTCAAATTAAGAGCCAAAGCTTCCCAGATGCCCCATTAGAGAGTTGATAACTTCATCCCACACTCCACTGACAGCTTTTAGAATATTTACTATATGTGGACAGTCCAGCCACATGTTGACATGACTGTTTGACAGGAAGTGTTTAATGCCATCCCTTACTCACGAAAACAAACATAAGGCTAAGTCCCTGATCTGAGGCAGAGTCTCAGGGGTCTCCAGTGAAAGCACCTCCTAGGGAAAAGACACATTCTCATTGCACGGAGATACAAATCAGTGATATTCTGGAGAATTCTAGTCAATCAGAAACTCTTTTGAGAGGTCAGGTCTGGAAGTGGTACAACCTTTAACTCTCTTGTTCTTTTAGAAAAATTTCTTAGTGCCCATTTGCAGAGCTTAGAAAATTCCTCTGCCAGGGTTCTCCTTGGGTGAATTTAACTTCAAAATTCTTCATCTACAAAACAAAGGGCCTGCTCTACTCAGCCTGACTGGGGCATCACCTTGGAGGGATCCGGAGCTCAGATGCTGTAATTAAACTGAGTTCAGGTTAAAATTGATCCTCCACTCCTTACCTCTGTGACCCTAGACAAATTACTTGCTCAGTTTTAAAGTTTCTCTGCTGAAAAATGGGATAATCAAGACTTGCTATGAAGAGTAAGTGAGTTAATATATGCAAAGCTCTTAGAAAAGGGCCTGACTCATAATCTTACCAGGCTCTTTCCAGACCTCTGATTTTATGCCATTGTGTTGTATTAAGGACTCCAGAGTTAATCTAGCAGTTCAGTGATGTTAAATTTTCAAAATTAAACTTGGAAACATTGGAGGCTTAGGGAAACTGCAAAATGTTGCCAATGTTCAAGCTCCCCTCACCACTCCTCAGCAACCCAGGGCTGCTTCCCCACAGAGGAGTCTGAAGTCCAGTGAGCAGTCCCTATGGCTAGGATACCACAGGGGTTCCATCCAAGGAGGCTACTCTCTTTTTCCAAAATGTTTGCCTCATTGTATCTAGTACACAACCCAATCTTAACATAATGTCCTCATCTGTCAAAGGAAGAAATGCCTACTACCTCCTAGGGCTGTTCTGAGACTAAAAAGCAACAAAGTTCACAAGAGTGCCATGCAGAGTGCATTACAAATGCAGAGGGGTAATACCAACTCCTGTGTCCCATCTGATACAATTTACTTTTGTGCTCACATTTCTTAGGAGACAAGACTTTTTTTTCTGTATCTTTCTCTGAAGAAAACTTCTGGGACAGAAAGAATTGAAAGGCCCAAGAGAGAATTGTCAAGTAAATGCAATCAAGTAGCTGCTAAGAGACTCCATACAGCACTCAGACTTGATTCCATTTCTCCCCGGAATCAGAGTTCAGGTGCAGAAGGAGAGTGTGAGCCTGTTGCTCAGGAAGCTCTTTTGTTCCATGGAAATGAAGCAGAAATCCAGGATTCCCCAGGAATGGCTAGACCTGGGGGCCCTTTGTACAAAAGCTATCAACTCAATACTGATGTCCTTGAAAGGGAAAAAAAAAAAAACAGCAAAGGCACTACAAAGAAAAAGGATTTATTGGTATTTCTTCAGCCTTAAATTTTGGACCCAAGTGAAACAGATGGAACTCCATTTGAGAACACAATACTTACTTTATGAGCAACATGAATGAGAATGAGTACCAAACAAGCATTTTCCTAACCCCTTACTCCATGTGCATCTCCCAACAAGTCCCTGCCAGTGTGCACATGGAAATTGCTACTCAGCTTCATTATTTCGAAAAGCTGGATGGAGACCCAGTAGAGCTGGTGACTCAGCAGCAGAGGACAAGCGGAGAAGCCTGCTCACATGCAAGTCAGGCTGCTGGGGAAAGGACCAGGCAGGAGAGGGAATGGGGAGACATCAGCCACCGTGGGGAGGGTGAGGTGAGGGATTTCCTAACTGAGCTCTGTACCTCCTCCCTTCCCCAGAACATAAACAGACGGAGCTTTGGGCATCTGGTCCCCAGGAGGCCCTGGCTTATGGTTATCTTCGGTCTAACTGCAGCCACATCTTGCTGGAAGAAATCATCTATGGTTTGCTTTCCAAAGGAAGGGCTGGCCCCACACTTTCCCGGAAGCTAACTACCCAGGAGAATCGCCTCCTTCTGTTAGCAGTTCGGGACTAGAACCAAAGCAAGGACTCTCCATTCAGTCTTCTTCAATCTGCTCACTTCTCTAAAAGTGTTTCCAATTTAGTGAAGGCTTATACTGAATATTCTAAAGGACCTGGGAGGAATGAGGCCCCAACCACAGCCCAAGGAGGATCCATTTGCTTTTCATGACCTTAGCCCACCACTCTCTTGACATCTGGGGCCTTGGCACACCGCTAATTTTCTTGTGGAAATAAACTCACCTGCTTATTTTAACTAAGTTGTGAATATCTGTGAATGCTTCTCAAGGATATCTTCTAAAAATTATTGTGAATACACTACATTTTGAAGTACTACAAATGTGCAGAGAGATATACAAACCATAACTGTAAATCTCATAAATCTTTCATAAAAAGGAACACCCAGATGCTAGAATTACCAGCTTCTGAGAGATTTCCTTTCCCCATTCTCAATTATATCCCCCAAGGGTAACCATTATCCTGATTTCTAACAGCAGTAGGCTTTAAGTCTACCCTTAAGTCTTTATGGGAAGAATTATTTGACACACACACAAATACAAAATGTGTACCAGTTCATTTCAGGTGTTAGGGACTAGCCAAAGGAAAAGATTCAGTTACATTTCTTCCATAAGAATATGGCAAGCCTGACTGGTAAGGGAAGGAAAAAGGGCTGAGATGCCTTGGTGTGAGTTAGTTAGCATTGAACCTCCACTGCTCTCCGCTGGGCAGGGGTAGGGAAGGACAGTCACACCCTTCAGAACAGTCTCAAATTGAGAATACTTATCCACAACATCTCTTGTCTCCCCCTCAACTTGCATCAAAGAATTAGTCATCTGAATGTGACATTATACTTCAGTTAGTGACAGCAATTTGAGATCCATTGAGAAACTTGGCAGCATGTTACAAGCAATTTGTGAATAGAATGTTCTAAATTCATGGAACCAGAGATCTTGAAGAATCACCTACTTTGTGCTGTTGTGCCTTCAGGAGAGAACCCCAGGTGAGCGCTAGCAGCCTGAAGGGTGAGAGCCAATGATATTGTGCAAGGCGTGTGAATGGTGCCCCCTAGAGTTGTACAATGGGACAGTGCCCCCAAAACTCATCACCTTGCTCTGGAAAGCAATTCTTTTTCATTTGAAAATCGCAGAAGTTATTAGATTAATTTGTTTATTCACATAGTAACAGAGAAAACATAATCAATGCATTGGAAATCAAGAACAGACAAAAAAAAAAACTGGGATCAAGAGTTATATAAGATACTCAATTATAGTACATGGGGCACTGTGAAGATACCACTGTTTCCCATCACAAAGATGGGAAAGGGGATAAAATAGCATCCCCCAATCCCCCTCAATAGATCTGTCTGCATCTGTTGCAGGTGATCCCTGAGCTTGGAGCTCTAAAAAAGGCACTAACCCTTGCCCTCAAGATTTATAACCCAGCCAGGAAAACAGGGTGATATTCATTAAAAGCAGAAAAGGGAACAGCAAATCCCTGGTGTTTCATATTGAAAAAGTGTTCACACAGCACAGGAGACCAGCTCACAGGCTCTGGTGGCACTGAGCCTCAAGCCCAGTCCTGGAGTCCAGTATCCCAAGGCCCTTCCCCAGTGTACACAGCACCCTCCCACAGCACTACCAATTCCAGTGCTGTGGTTCAGAGGAGACAGCAGTCTGTGAGAGTGGATGCCTTCAGAGAGCAAAGAAAAGATTGAACTCCTGTGGTTTCCAAAACAGAGAATTGTTAACTTTCTTATTGCTGGTTTGCATATGTAGCCAGGATCATAAGTCAGTAGAAAGTACGAGTTTAGAGAAGTTTGGCAGCCCTAATAACTTGAGTTATTTGAGGAAATACGGGCTCAAGTCAGGAAGACATCTGCTCATCCAACTGGCAGTTACCACATGCCAGGCAAGGGTTAGGGTTATACCAATAGTGTATCTGGTCTCTCCATCCTAAAACAGTGCTGTCCAACTGAACTCTGACAATGAAGGTAGTCTCTATATGTACTGTCCAGTTTGGTAGCTACTAGACCTGTGTGGCTACTGAGCACTTAAAATGTGGCTAATGAAACAAAGGAACTGAATTATCAATATTATTATTCCAATTTCATTACTATTTTAAATTTAAACAGCCACAGGTAGTTAGTGGCTCCAGTATTGAACTGCTGAGTTTTAAAGACTGGCCAACTGGAGAAGGACAGTGACCCACTAGCATATTCAAATCAAGAGCAAATTTGAGCACTTGCCTTAAAAGAAAACAAACCGCAAAAGGTGTGACTTAACTTTACATCTTTTGTATTAACCTGGATGGAGGTGGACCACATTCTCCTTAGTAAAGCATCACGAGAATGGAGAAGAATCCACTGTATTCAATTCTAATACGAAGGCAGTAGATGAGTTAATACAAGACGGGAGCAGGGTAATGAGGAAGCAAAAGGGGGTGGAGGGAGGAAGATGGGGTCACAGCGTAGGGCACATCTCTTAGGGGTGAGACACAAGTAGAAGAGGGACTTTTTGTAACAAATGCAACCAGTGTAACCTAATTCTTTGTACTCTCAATAAATCCTGAACAATAAAATATAAATTAAAAGATTTCACTTTGACAGTTTAGTTTTCATGAATAAAACAGGAGCTAGATTAAGACCACCAGTACCCTGCACACAAACTTCATGGAATCAATAGAAGTGACCAGATATAAAAACACAACATTTGCCAAAATTAAAGTGAACCACTGAGGATACACATAACAGGACAAGGATGGTGTGAAGGGGCTGCCACTTTCTTGAAGCCAGAGTAGAGGAGGTGCAGATGCCCCAGCAGGGCTGGGGCCTGGGGCTGTGATCACAGGGAATTAGAAGCCCAGCTTTATTTATAGAGAGAATTGTCCCCTAGAGTCCCAGAATATCAGCCTGCATGTCCTCACCCTTCTCAGATGCCCTTTGGAGGAGCCTGATGAGGCCCTAATATACAAAGACCACACCCAACTCATTGGCTGGTAGTTTAGAGTTCACGTAGCAAAAAAAAAATCCATTCATTAGAAAATGGACAAACTAGGTTCTAAAAGATTATAAGATCAAAAAATTATGACAGGGTTTAATAGAAACAGGGTGAGCTGTGAGATCTTGGTCAAGTTACTTACCACATTGAGCCCCAGTTTTCTGTAAGATGGGAACAAAGTCTATCTTCACTTGCATGGTTGTGGCTATCGGAGACACTGCACATAAAATGCCCAGCAGAGGCCTTGGCATACAGTGGGTACTCAATAAGTGCACAGTAGCTCACTGTATCATGTCATCACCCACAGTGGACACAGCATAAAATGGTGCTTGAAAGCAAGTACCCTCACATCTGTCTGCTTGAGTCATCTCTCAGGTGCAAGTAACTCAACTTCTCTGGGCCTCAGTTTCCTCATCTGATAAATATAAATAATGACAGTAACTCACTAACTTTTTAAGGGACATCATGTAGATTAAATGAGTCAGTGTAAAGTGCCAGCTATTAGTTTTTATAATAGCCTAAGGGATGTTGCCCTAGATGTCTGAGTGAGAAGTTAAGAGCTTCTGTAGAAACTGACAAAGGCATATTTGTAAAACTCCACCTGTCACACTGCTGGACCTTGTCCTTTGCTGTAACAGACAGAAAGGTGCTGTCCACCCAGCCAGAAGAGAGGAACACCAAGGAGTAGAAATGATTATGAGCCATCTTTGGGCTAGAAGAAGGGGTCCCCACTCTGACACACTGAACAAAAGTGTCACCCCTCCAGTGGAAGTGTCAAAATATTATGACAGGGTTTAATAGAAACAGGGTGAGCTGTGAGATCTTGGTCAAGTTACTTACCACATTGAGCCCCAGTTTTCTGTAAGATGGGAACAAAGTCTATCTTCACTTGCATGGTTGTGACTATCGGAGACACTGCACATAAAATGCCCAGCAGAGGCCTTGGCATACAGTGGGCACTCAATAAGTGCACAGTAGCTCACTGTATCCTGGCATCACCCACAGTGGACACAGACACAGATGGCAGGCAGGCAAGGGAGTGAGTTGTTCTTAGAGAAAAAATGGCAGTAGGTTTGCTGGAGAGAAGAGGATGCATATTTGTACAAGGAGGGTATAGGGGTTCCCACAAATATAAAACTGTAACTTCCAGACGTCAGAATCTTTAATATTCTGAGCCGAAGGAGGAAGGGCAAGGTGTGAGCCCACAGATTTGGCAGGCCGGACGTGACGGCTGAAGAGTTGAGAGAAGCAAGCAAGAAGGAACCGCTGTGGCTATCGGGGGTCTTGTCGGACCCTGAGTTCATAAAGTCAGAAGGTGGGGCCTCAAGTATGAAACACCCCCCAATATACCCAAATTGAAGCCCAGACTCAGGCATTGGTGGCTAAGGAGGAGGCTATATAAAGGCCCACACAGCCTACACCAGAGATTATTGGCAAGATTAATTCCAACACTGCCTCCCCACAGCCACAGAAGTAATTATCTCCCGACTGAAGTGTGTGGGGCTCACTAGTGAGCAGGGAGTAGATGGGACGTCCTCTTCCTTCTCTACATAGATGCCTGTCCTTCGTTAATACAAAGCAGCAGCAGCCAATACCACACTGACCATGGACAGCCTGTAGTGACTGAGCTGTCTGGAAAAATCTGAAAAGAGACAGATTCTCTTTCCTTCCTTTTAGAGAGTGTCTTAAGCCAAAGTCACAGTTGGGGCTTCTACTTAAGTCTCTAGCATATCACAGGCCTCTTCTCAGCCAGAAAGTTTGGCTTTCAGGGCATCTCTTAGGCAAAATTAAAGCACAATTCCCAGACTGGGATTTCTTCAAATGAATTAGGGCTAAATTCATCCACAGACTTGATTTCCAAGTCTCTAAATCAACCATAAATGCCAAGTCCCAGCCTCTTCCTTTTCCTAGTGGAAAGAGAAACTATATCCCAGCTTGTTCTCATCTAGTGGAACAGTGAGACTGCACATACAGGCCAAGCTCAACACACAGTCCCAGCATTAACAAGCAACATAGCTTTGCACGAGTAATAGTTGCTCTGAGCCTAGTCTCCTCCTCTGTAAAGTGGTGGTGGCAAAATGGTTTTTGTTGATAAGTTATGGTGAGAACTGAATGAGGTAGTACATGAAAATGACCCCAAATAGTGCCTGGCCTTCAGTAAATGTTGCCATCTCTATGAATGTCCTCATCATGATGGCATCCTGACACTCCCCTGTGACTCAAATCAATCATTTCCTCATCTTGCATAATGGTTAACACAGCAACTTGTTTCTGAAAGTACTCAGTTTGGTTTTAGAAAAAAATCTTCTCATCACATAAGGGGAGAAAACTGCCTCTTAATTATCTTTTTTTCTCACTTGATAATACTTAGAACTGAGTGCATTTATCCCATTGTAATTCCCAAGAGCTGTTTCCACATATTCACTAACTACGGCTCTTACAGAAGAAAGAGTAAGTCACTGGTAGACAGCCAGTCACTCCAATAAGGTAGATCTTTGGAAATTAAAAATGCAACCATCGAAGAGAATAAAGCAGAAGATGACCTACTAGTCCAAGGATTCTCCAATCTCAGTGTACAAAAGCATCACATAGAGAACTTATTAAAAAACATATGCCCAGAAGCCTTGCCCAGAGATTCAGTAAGTCTAGTATGAAACCTAGAAATTTTTATTTTAGCAAGTATCCCAAGGTTTCTGACATAGATAATTCATGTATCAGCCATTCCCATCAGATAATGCTTGCCTGGTTTTCTTTCCTCATTCCCCAACTGTCAGAGCCCCGAGGAAATGGGGAAACACTAATAGTGGCTTCAATCAAACATAGTTTACCCTACTCCAAGGCAGTGCCAGCTATGGCAATTGTTGACTGCAGTTTGTGAAGAATATTTCCCCGAATTTGAAGTTCCCGAGAATGTTCACAACAAATTGGCACATCAGGGTAATTAAAGATGTTCCCCCCCAAAAAACAGAAAGTTAAAAACCCTTCCACTCAGTAGATAACATAGACAAATAAGTGTTTCAGATTTGAAATGTGAAATAAATATGAAATCACTTCATGTCAAGAATAAAAAAGACAGCTTGAAAGATAGCTGTCCTGACGTGCATGCTGAATAACTCCACAGAACCTCTTCTTCTTGAAAATTAAAAGAGGAAATTTCATTACACCTTAAACTATGCATTCCTAGACACACCAGCGTAATCAAGGAGTCTCAGCTAGGAGATATGGCAGCAATCAAAAATCTCATCAGAACTTCTCTTAGGAACAGGGTGGGACCTCGTAAGCGGCCCCACCTGACAATATGGTCTTTACAGTCCTAAGCAAAGAGGGCAGTGGGGTTCTCTCTGGCTACTTCCCCTGCTCCCAAACATCTTTTATCAGAAGACTTTTCTGCTTCTCAGAATTACTCTCTATTTTTTAAAACTTTGTCCCTTTAAGCATCAATCCATGTTCCCACATTTGTCGTGTCTCATCAGAAAATGGTATCCAAGTAAAAGGAAGAAGCAAAAACTGCTAGCACTTTGAAAGTCCAGGAAACATGTAATTAGGGAGAATAAAGGGAGAGAACCTGTCTCCAGAAGCAAAAGCCCTTTCACCACAGGGAGCAGAAAGCCACCATGGCAGATTTAGCTACGACACAGCACAAATTCTTCAGAATACACCCACAGGTCATCCTTTACAAAAGGGAAGCCATCCTCCACTCAAGGATGCTACGCCCTTCCTGGGCCCTTCGCCTTTCATCCGGATGGGTGAGGATGGCTGGACTGAGAGAGCTCCCAGCCCTGCAGACGAGGCCATTGCTGCAGCCACTGAGGTGATTCCTGTCTCACTATACAGGCTGACACGCACCACGCCAGGGTTGTGGAACGATGATATGGGGTGAAGGGGCTGCCCCCACCGTGGTGGCTCACTGATGGACATGGGCTGACTATAAGGGAATTGGACAGCGTGTGAACTTCACTAAAAGTAACAGCACAGAAAGGCAAGCAAAATGAAGAGGCGGTGTAGAGTCTGACATTAAAGATACAAATAAGGCCACTAATAAATGTTTACACATTTATATCTCTAAAACTAAAAAGACAAAGAATCGCCTTCCCTGGGGCTCTTTCTTGGATTCATTCATACTAGTGTCTCTACTTTCTGTCCCCCCCAAGGTCGTAGCTGTAGCAGAATGTGTAGCCTCCCTGTACTGTATAAAAAGAATAGGTGTGAGTAACTGTAATAGTTTTTTTCTGAAGGCAAACAAGATCTTTCCAGTTAGTATAATAGACTTTTATACCTTTGAAGACAAATAGTAGGTAGAGAGGAGTGAGCGAGTTCTTAATCATTGTGTTTAAGATGGAAAGGAAAATGTGAGTGGTCCAAAAATAATTCAGATGCAGAGAAAGGGGCAGGCTAGAGATGAAATTGGCAGGCGGGAAAGAATCCTCGGAAGATGATACACCAACTGGCCGCTGAAGTGAAAGATGTGGGGATTTTACCCTTGGAGCATGATAGGAAATGTACAACCTAAACTCCTTTATATCTTTCACTCAGGAACTCTTTAGTAAACTGTCCATGGTTTCATAATACTTCAGTGTGACTTGAAGTGCTGTGTCCTCCCTTCAAGGATAGCACAGGGAGAAAAGAAAATATACACCAGGAACTTCCTTTTCTCGTTAACAAGATGAGATCGCCTGCTTACCGCAAGGAGGAGAGGGATTCGGGAAACTTCTCTAAGGAATGACAGAAGGAACCTACCTTTTAAAGGGCAGGACTGAAGGGTCAGCTGAGACAGAGACCCACTGAAAAGCCAGTCAACGGAAATGACAAAGCTGTGGTCACAGAGGAGATCATTAAAGTTGAAGCATTCAGAGTTTGAAAAGAAAGCCTGGAGTGGTAAACTGAACACAGTCTCCAAAAGCTGTCCACATCCCAATCTCCATATTACTTTACTTGGTAAAAGGAAGTAAAAAGAATCTGGGGATGGGGAGACTGCCCTGCATTGTTAAGGTTGATTAGCATAACAGAAGGACCCTTATCAGAGGAAGACAGGAGGATCAAAGTGAGCAGATGCACTGACAGCAGCCAGGGGTCAGAGTGACCTGAGCAGGGGGCCAGAAGCCAAGGAACACAGGCAGCCTCTAGAAAATCAAAAAGGCAAGAGAGCAATTCTCCCCTGAAGCCTCCAGAAGGGAGGTTACCCTAGCAGCACTTGATTTTTGACCTTTGGCTTCCAGGACCAGAAGAAAGAATATTTGTGTTGTTTTAAGTCACTGCATTTGTGGTAATTTGTTAAAGCAACCTCAGGAAACTAATACACCCAGGGAGTGGCCATGGGAATGAGTGACCAAGGGGATCCACTCAGGAAGGGAAGTCAGGAAGGTGAAGGGTACATGAGGTTAGGGTGTTGGCTGTGACCCACAGGGTAATGTGCATTTCATGTTGTAATCCCAGTCCATGCCCAAAAAATTGTTTCAGGAAGCAATGCTTCTGCCTTTTCCTACGTGGGAGGCATTCTGATATATTCCATTCCTGCTATTTTATCTAATTTATTATAAATATCTTGTTCCAACACATGAATTAATTTCACATCCAAGATAATGGACAACATAAAATTCAAAATCACTGATATGGTGCAGACAGCTTGGATTTAGAGCTAAATTTGGATCTGCGTTCTTGTCCTGATTTTAGGCTCTCTTCCTGTGTGTCCTTGGTTAAACTGGTTAATTGCTGAATCTCAGACGTGTCACATGAGAAATGGGGAATGCATATTGGATACAGCTGTTAATAAAAACAAAATGAAATATTATGAAGAGGCACCTATCACAGTGCCTGATACACAGTGCTAATTCAGAAACATCACTGGCTTTTTATAAGATCAGAGAACCTGAGCACTGGAAGACTTCACAGGTTTCATTTCCAGCTGCTACTGGAGCTTCTTCCTCAACTACACACATCCACAATCACAAATGCACTTCCAATTAGGGAAGATTGTTTCTGAGGGTACCCACTGCTGCTAAACTATCTAATTATAGTAGACCCTCCATAGTTGACTACCACACTACACTGACTACCTCCTTGACCTAATGCTCATGGACCACCACATGCACATATTAGTACAGTAGGCCTAGTTTCTTGTGTTGGTCACCTCTGTATGTTTACCAGTTTGTTATGCTCCCTTGGGTGGTCAACTTACAAAGGTACTACTGTATTAGAAACCTTTTCTCTTTACGGCATAAAAACCTTGTCCCCATAACTTCTACTCATCACTTTGGTTCTGCCTTCGAGAGCTATACCAGGATATGTCTAATATTTTTAATACATAATATTAAATATCTACATAATACATAATATCTACTTAAATATATTACACTGCAATTGACATTGTTCCACTGAGACTTCTCTCTATAGGCTAAATGCTTCCATTTCCTTCAACCCTTTGTTATTTCCCATTGTGCTAATCCTCAGCAGTCTGTCCATTCTCTCTGGAACATACTACATCTTGTCAATATCTCTCTCAAAATGTTGCAGGAAGACAAGGCCCAACAGAAAGATAGAGCATCCAAACATCTTTATGAGAGGAAGGGCTTTATTCACCAGCCGGGAGCTTACAACATACAAGAATTCCAAATGGCCGTGCTCCCCAACTGGCTTGGTCTTTCCCTTTTTATCTCCAGTCAAAAAGTTCCAACCCACAGGTACCTTTCTCATTGGCCAGTTTGAATCAAGAGTGAGATGCTATTCTAGCCCCCACAGAACTACTGGATTTCACAGAAGTGAAAATTTCCAAGTTCCAGGAAGTTTATAAATTCCCAAGAGCTGACTCCCCATGGAGAGGACCCTGCAGGTATATTCTTGTAGTCTCCTTGAGAAGACCGGTTCTCCTAGATCACACCCTTCTCAGGTATCCTTTCTCAAAAATAATACAAGAATTGACAGGATCTCACCTAATATGCACAATGTAAGGGTATTCAGCACACCCCTTGGGTGAAGGGCTCAAACACAACTTGAACTTTACCTTAGAAATAAAAACAATATAACCTAAACAGGTGTACCCTCAGATCAATCCGAAAAAAAGATAGTAACACCAGAATTGAACATTAAGAATCCAACATTCTAATTGGCTTTGGAGAAAAGAGTGGGAAAGTATTTTTTCCTTTCTAAGGATCAAATACTTCAGGGAAGAGATTAGTAAGGCAAAAAGTTGGTCTAATAAGGACTTAATTTGCTCAGACTTAAAAAAAAGATCAATTTTCTCCATCATACTACATGGGGTCCAGGAAATTACCTTCAGAACTGGGGGAATATATAATGAAAACACTGAGGATGGAATCTCTAAGTGTTCCCTGAAGTTTAATGATTGTTTTCTTAAGTAAGGTCCTGAATTGACCACACATCTTCTCTAGAGTTCAACTGCCCCACTTTCTTACCATTCTTTCACTATTCAAGTGGAGGTAGCCTGTAAGGAGATTAAGGCAGTGCCATTTTGTATATGAACAGATCACACCAAAATCAGCTCCCTGTAAATAGTTCTAGTTTCTCTGCAAGCTAGATGGGCAGTGAGGGCCTGGATATTGCAGAGGAAAGGTTAATTTAAAGAGTTAAGAGGTGCAATAAACATTCTATGCAAACGTCCTTATAGAATCAACTCAAGTGCCCATCAATCCACGAGTGAATTAATAAACTGTAGTCTATGTATACCACAGAGTGCTATTTTGCCATAAAAAGATAGAGACTTTACACCTTTCGTATTTACCCAGATGGAGTTGAAGAACATTTTCCTTAGTAAAACATCACAAGAATGGAATAGTGAATAGCCAATGTACTCAATACTAATGTGAAACTGGAAGGTGAACAACTACGTGGGAGGAAAGAGGGAGGACAGAGGAGGAGGGACAAGAGAGGAGGGAGGGGGGAGGGGGAATGGTAAGCTCTCACCTAATGGGCACAATGTAAGGGTATATGGCTCACCTCCTTGGTGAAGGGCTCAACTACAACTTGAACTTGACTTTGACCTAACAAATGCAAACAATGTAAATCAATCATTTGTACCCTCATATTAATCTGAAATTTAAAAAAATAAAGTCAAGAGGATTGGTTCATGCCTTTAGTCCTAGCACTCTGGGAGGCTGAGGTGGGAGGATTATTTGAGCTCAGGAGTAGAGCAAGAGTGAGCCAGGTATCTACTAAAAAAAAAAAAAAAAAAAATAGAAAACTTAGTAGGGTATTGTGGTGTGTGCTTATAGTCCAAGCTACTTTGGAGGCTGAGGTAAGAGGATTGTTTGAGCCCAAGAGTGATAGCCACTGCATTCTTCCTGGAGCAACAGAGCTGTCAAAAGAAAAAAAAAAAAAAAAGAATAGGATGATTTTTTTCCTTTTCTTAATGTTTTACTTTGAAAAATTTCACACCTGCAGTGCATCTTACAAGGGTATGTGTGAAACTTAGTAAATGTGGAATGTAAATGTCTTGGCACAATAACTAGGAAAATGCCAGGAAGGCTATGCTAACCAGGGTGATGAAAATGTGTCAAACCCATGACCACATTAATGTACACAGCTATGATTTAATAAAATAAAAAAATTAAAAGAAAAAAATAAGAAAAATTTCAAAGTACAGAAAATTCAAAGAATAGTACAATAGACACACATATGCCTGAAGTTAGAGTCAACAAATATTTTGTGACCTTTGATTTCTATACAAATGCTGAACCATGTGAAGGTAACTTGCAGACACCATGGCAATTCAGCTCAAAATGTTTCAGAATGCGTGTCTTTAAGGAGCATTCTTCTATATAACCATGGTTCCATTACTTCAGCTAAGAAAATCAGTAATCATTCCACAATGAAAATAATCTAGTTTTATCCCATGCTCAAATTTCTCAAATTATCCTCAAAATGTATTATTTAGTTATTTACTATTTCTTTGCCTTTGTTTCTAATCCAGAAACTAATCTAGCTTAATATATTGCATTTGGATATCATGCAACGAATTATTTTTGAAGTAATTTCATATATACTTCAACCACATGGTTTAAAAAGTTGAATACTTCTTAAAGGCTAGTTATGAAAACATTTATCTTTTGTTCTTCCTTTCCCAATCCCCAGCAGTGATGACTTTTTTACCTTATTCTTCTGGAGGTAATCACCCTGTTTCTAAATAATATGCTGTCATTTCTTTGTCAGTTTCATACATTATCTGAAATGCTTTCCCTGCTGTAATAGAAATTTGTTAATATTAATAGTTGCCTTAAACAGCCACTCCCCATTCTTCTAATGTCCTTACCCCAGTAGAGCCAAAATAGATAACGTAAAATGTGTTTACATTATTAAAACAACCTAAAGGCAAGAAGAGTATTCAGCGTGTATTGTACGTATTGATACACCTTACTGGCCAATATCTACTCTGACAGGTTGGCCTCTATGCCATACAGGTTTTTAGCATTTATTTCCTTTCTTGTACAGCTTTTTGTTTTTCTCAGAATTTCTACTTACTTTTCTTATTGCATTGTCTTCCTTCTTACCACAATCTGTTCTTTCTAAATCCCCAACATGGAGCTCCCTTGTTTCTTGAGCTCTCCATCTCCCTGCTCCAAACTGGACTGGCAGCTCCAGGCCAGCCCTCGGATCATCATCCATGGACTTCCCTAGGCAGCACCTCCTGGTTAGAGGTGCTAATTTCTGGCTCTCCCATCTTTAAGTTTGCCTGTCCCAGCATCCTTTTTTTTTTTTTCCAGCATAAAAGCAAATCAAAATATATTTTATTAATAATTTTTTTTTATCAGTTTCTTATAAATAAAACCCTAAACTTTTGTTCAACTCTGGCTTCTTATCCAGCATCCATTTTTAAAACTGAGATGTCTGATGTTTATTCCTCTCAGCCCTTTTCAGAAGGCCTTATGTCTCCCCACAAAGGTTTAGAATCATCGCTTCATCCCCGCTATTTAGAAACCTTGCAACTGCACCCATGAGGGAGTCTTGCTTCATTCATCGTGCTGGACACTCATGGACCCTCCTGCTCAGGACACTTGTGGTTTTAGCCCCTTGATTACAGAAATATTCTCAGTTTAAACCTCCTGGACTGATTCTCCATTTTCCTTTTTTTTTTTTTTTTTTTTTTCTTTTGTATTTTACAACTCTTAATCCTCTTGATCTACTTTCTGAAAGATTCTCTTGGCTTAGTCTTTCAACATTTCTATTGATTTATTTTTAAATTCATCAATCTTTTCTCTTTCTTTCTTTCTTTTTTTTTTTCCCCCAAGAGAGTTCTTCCTTGGTCTCTAGTTATTCTTTTTCACTTTTCTGGCTTTATGGACACAATACACTCTAGAATATTTCAAAGGACTCTAATTAAAAATTTAAGGCTAATATGTTGGTTTCCTGCATTATCTGATTTCTCCAAAGCTGATTTTTCCTGCTCATTTACCTTGCTCTGCTTCTCTCACACTAGAGATTTTCCTAAACTGTCTTGATGTCCTTGCTTATCTGTCCATATTTTTGAAGGAGTAAAAATTAGCTGATTAGGCACTATGTGTATGTGTGTGGGTCTTGTGACTCTTCAAGTAAGGATGTGGGCAAAGAGTGATTCTATTTTGAGATCCATGCCTCCGTCCTCTGTGCCTGCCATCATACCTGCATCTTTAACTCTCAAGCCCCCTGGGGATCCTGGTAAAATTGATTTTCTTTTTATGTATATGTGCACTGAGCTGTGACTGACCTGGTCAAAGAACATTGATTATAATTTGTCCCACTTCCCATCCTCTAGAATTATGTCCAAATCTCCTATCCTAACATGGTTCTACTCTTATACTGTTATTGTTGGGAAGGCAAAGAACATGTTGTTCCATCTGTCACCCTTGAAAACTTTTTGATAGTTTCAAGAACATTGAAAATCAAAATAATTAGATTAATTAGACCTATTTTAACAGATTTAAACAGACAATGAGAAACCTTTTCACCAACATCAAAGGGATTACAACATTATCCTTTTTCAAACTTAGAAACAGGCTTACTTCTATTTTAATTCACCACTTAGAAATGCTTATGCCTCAAATCATAAAAGATAAATGATAAAGGACCCAGAACATTAAAAAACTCTAAAAATAATAATTATTCACTAAAGCAATATACCATTCTTGTCTAAATTTAAATAGCACTAATAATTTACTCAATTCTGTAATATATGATTGAGTTCCATGAAACTTTAGTAGCACCTGGAATAACAGCTGTAACGACCTCACCACTTTTCAGTCACCTTAACCCTGATTAGAGCAATGTTCTTAGAGATAAGTTTTCCCAATGCAAATGCAAGCCTATTTGACTGATCCCCAAAGTACTGATGAATAGTATTGTTAAGCAAAGCACACAGGTATAATCAAGAATATCTGACCACCAGAAAAAATATAAAGATAATGACTATTGTCTCTTTTATATTTTTTCTATAATTTCTAAATTTGCAACAATTGATATAAATTTCTCTTCTAAACAAAAGAATAAGTTATTTTAAAAACTTTTGCCAATGGTTATCTCTATGTGACACACTTAATTTCATAAGATTAAAATACAGTACTTTGAATCTGTTTTAGATGATGTGATTAAATATTCACTGTCTTTGGTATTGTTGATTTTAAGTTTAAGTAAAATAGAAAATACTGTACTTTTTTTTTTTTTGCTATATGTCATTACAATAAGCTGCTTTCAGTTTTAATCTATACCCTACTTAAGTCTACAAGTCCTAAGTCTATATTCAAAGATATCTGCAAACATTTTCCTATACAGAAGAATTCCAGGTAGTTTATGTAAATACTTTTCCTTAAGTGGAAATTAACTCCCCCAACCCTAACCCTGACTTTCCTGTAGGCTGTTCTATAGAGTACAGTATTAAAAGGGAAGGAAAAAATTGCTTTTACAATGGAGAAATATGGCAGATACTACCTCAAACAGGTGATCAAGGGTAGCATCATAGTGGTAAGTCATACTGATACTTGTGCCTTTGATATGATAATGAAAATGGCATTTTACCACTGATATGTTCTTCAAAACCTATAGCCTCAGTCTAACCAGGAAAAAAACAGCAGACAAACCAGATTTAGGAGCACTCTTAAAATATCTGACTGGTGCTCCTCCAGTTGTCAAGATCATCAAAAACAAGGAAGGTCTACAAAATCCTCACAGCCTAGTGGAGGCTAAGAACACATGACAACTAAATGCAATGTGATACCCTGGATAGGATCCTGGAACAGAAAACAGACAATAGGGAAAAACTACTGAGCCCTAGATAAAATGCATAATTTTATGCATTTTTTTTTTGGAGACAGGGTTTCACTATGTCACCCTTGGTAGAGTACTGTGGCATCACAACTCACAGCAACCTCGAACTTTTGGGTATAAGTGATTCTCTTGCCTCAGCCTCCCAAGTAGCTGGGACTATAGGTGCCTGCCACAATGCCTAACCAGATAAAGTGTATAATTTAATTAATAGCAATGTGCCAATGTTGGTTTCTTAATCTTGACAAATATTTATAAATTAATGTTGTAAAATGTTACAATACTGACAAATGAATGCAAGTACACAAGAACTCTCTGCTTTTAAATCTGAAACTAGTCTAAATAAAAAGCATACTTTTAAAGAAAATACAAAAACTCATTCTGGTTTTGAAATTAGGGTTAAAATTGATGGGAGTTTGATCCCAATTAAAATCAGGAAATAGAAATTTTAAACTTTTCCATAGTAAAACTGTATAATTACTTTATCAATCTGTCCATGTCATGATACAATGGTCAAAAGACACTCTGAGAAACTGAGAACCGTGTCTGCCTTTCTAGACAATATGTACATTAAGAGCCTTAGAAATGCCCACTTTTGGGCCCCAAAACTTCACATGTGAAATTAGTTCTGTAAGAACTGATACAAAATAAGGAAATCAGTTATTTTCCAAAGATATCCATCACTGTAATATTTATAATGATGACTAATAGGAAACAACATAAATGACCAACAATAATGGACTGGGAAGCAAATCACATGATGTCCACACAACAGGATGTTATGCAGCAAATAAAAAGCATGTTAGGTTTTTACTGACATAGAAAAACTGGTCATTTCATGAGATTAAATGAAAGAAAACAAAATTGTATATTCAACATGAATTCAACTTTGTAGAAATACATAGAAAATACAGGAAAGAAATATATACACTAATATTAATCATAGTCACTACTGAACAGCTGGATAATGGTTATTTTCTCTTTGCTACTTTCCCTGAAAATTACAAATTTGCCACATTGGATGTATATTCCTTTTATAATAAAGATATATTTTAAAATCATTTACTAATGTTTTTAGTAAAACAAATAATTTTTATTTGCCCTTTTATGGCTCCCTATATTTTTCAAATCTTTATAAAGCATATGTTATTTTATAGCCAAGTAAAATATAGTCATGTTTTATTATGCTTCTGCAAAGGAAGGAAAAAGAGAAATTAATAGAAAAAGGGAAAAAAGCAAGAGAGGAAAAGATGGAACAGGAGCAAGTAAAAAAAGGTAAGAAAGAACAAATGTAGAAAGTAGGAATATTGAAAATTACATGAAATAAACTCACTAATAGGTAATAATACAGGGTAATCAACAGCTGAACCAACAGTGTTAGATCAGCCACCTATTTTATTTAAAATTTTTGGAAAAAAAAAATGGCCTGGGGAGATGACCATTCACGCATGCTACCTGATAATCAAAGGCCACCAGGGCGCATTCAGGAGCCCACCATTGTCCACGTGCCTTGCAGTGTTCACTGACACTGCTCCAGGCCCCCCATTCCAACTCTACTTCCTTTATTCAGTCATTTACTTGTGTATTTCATGGCAAAAGGGGGAGACCAGGCATGCAGAAAATTTGCAAAAAACATATCTCTAATGCCAGAGGGTGATTTTCAATACATCTACCAGCACCAGAGAAATAATAACACCATTGAGCTTTTAGAGGCTTAGGAGTTACCAACAATGCTATTTCAAAAGCTCTTTTAAACCATAAAGAAAGGAAAATTCTTACAATTTTGTGGATATTTGATTTGCCAGGATATTAGCTTTCAATTATATTTAAATCATGTTGCATAATTATATTTTGCATGCTTTATGATTTTAGGATTATGGAAAGACAATATGAAATTATTGTGCACAGTACATATGTTCATTTCCTGGGGTTTATTTTTTAATTGTATTATTCCAAGTAATCTAAAAAGTTTTTAATGTCCATGACTTTTCCTTTATAGAATATTGTGGGCTTTAGCTATAATTTATGTTGTTCAAATGTTCTTTGTGGGAAAATTGGAGCCTACTTTTTTTCTTTTCTTTTCTTTTTTTTGCAGTTTGGTCGGAGCTGGGTTTGAACCTACCACCTCAGGCATATGGGGCTGGCGCCTTTGAGCCACAAGCACCACCCTGGATCCTACTTTTTATTGTGTTCAGGAGCATTTAGTGGCATGATAAGAAATTACTCAAATTGTTATATATCAAATGCACATTGTTAAGAGACACAACTAGAATACAAGGCAACAAATGTGTGGTAGGCAGAATAAAGCTCCCTCCAAAGATGTCCATACCCTAATTCCCAGAACCTGTGAATATGTTAGATTATACGGCAATGAGAAATTAAGGTTGTTGATAGAATTAAAGTTGGTAGTCAGCTGACCTTGAGACAGAAAGATTAGCCATGATGATCCAGGTGGGTCTATGATCATCAAATGGATCCAAGGAGGCAGAATGGAGAAAAGCAGAGGAATGGTTGCATGATAGAGACTTGATCTGATACTGCTGGCTTTGAAGAGGGAGAAATAGGTCTATGGGCCATGGGATGCAAGTGACCTCTAGAAGCAGAAAAGGCCAAGAAATGGATTATCTCTAAGCAGGAACCCACCTCTGCCAACACTTTGATTTTGATTCACTGAAACCTGTTTCAACCTATCAACTTCAAGAAAAGTAGGGTAATAAATTTGCATTGTTTTAAATCACACAGTTTGCAGTAATTTCTCAAAGTAGCGATAGGAAACCAACACAATATGGTTCCATACATCACACACAAAAGTTGGAACAGTACCAACCTGAATTGAGGTGCCAGCTCTTAAACAGAAGATCCCTTAATCTAGACAAAGGCTATTACTATACCCAGGGATGGAGGTAAAGACTATCCTTGCTCCCTGGTAGTTTTGCCTAGGTGGTCCAGACAAAAGCCTTTGAAAGAATTTAAAAATATGAGGCCATTTCACTCACCTTAAGCCAACTACAAACAGTTGTGCCATAAGTTCAACTCAGACCCAAGAGTTTTGCCTAAATCAGCATAGTAACTACTTGAAAGAAAATGCCAAGTTTGTTAATATATAAATATAGTTATTTTTTCTGCTGGAAAGAAAAATTAGAAATAGAAAACATGAAGATATTCAGTTGATTTTAGATACTTAGGTGAAATATAAAGTGTGGAAAGGAATGACTGAAAAGAAACTGAGCAATCAGGAGATGGGGTCATACCCTGGTGAGAGACTTTACCCAAGTTACCAAATCTTTTGGTCCTCAGGATTTGTGGCTTAACAATGGAAATTATGACATGTGCCCTGCCTTCCTCCCATGGGTATACTGAAAGGCAAATAAAACTTTATACATGAATCTACAAGTAATGTGTGTGTATATACACCTCTGTCTTTTACAGCTTACTAATCACAATAAATTGGCTGAAAATCACAATTACGCTCTAATAGTTTTCTTTTAAATAATCTCATGCCTGGAGATAATTGCCAATGGCTTTTTTATTATGTGATGGCCCATCTGACAAAGTCTCATCTATGGACAGCATGAGGTCATAGTTTCAAACACATCTTCATTCCAAAGTTTCCAAAGAGATCTTCCCAGAACTCTGATGATCTCAAGGGCATTAAAGAGGAAGTGACCTCATGTGATGGGTCCTGGTTGCTTCCAATTTTGAACTGACTATAGGAAAAATTCAAATCTGTGGGGAGCAAGAAATCCCATTTGGATCAAGTTTCAACCTTTCTGGAGCCTACTGGGAAATAATGGGGACATACTCTATCTTTTCTCACCATTTATTAATTTGTAACTTGTATAATGTTTGGAGGTCGGGAAGGAATCTTCAAATGCCTGTGATTCAGACCCTTCAAGATATAGCAGGAACTCCAAATAAGTTCAGCTCTCACCAATCACACATCCACAGTTTATCTGAGGGTTTGTGGCAAAATAAAAATGTTTTTTAAGCCTGTCTAAAATAAAAATTCAGAAAAATTCAGGGGTCTAGGAAGAGAGTTAGCTTTGCTTTAGGCTCAGGAGGAGATGATTGAAATGTTATTTCAAAGTCCCTGCTCTCAAGTTGTACCCTCATTCCCACCCCCAGACTTCTGATATCACTTCTGATGTCACTTTCAAGAAAGTCCTTCCCTACCACACAACCAGAAATGTACACAGTTCCCACCCGGGCACTCCCTCCCCACCTTGCCTTGTTTATTTTTCTTCAGAGAACTTATTACATGTTATATGCAGGTATATATTTATAGATTTAATCTTGGCTAATGCCACTCACTGTACTAGAATGTCAGTTTCATGATGTGTGAAGTTTTCCTTTATGTCATTCAACACTGTTTATTTTGCTTAGAATACTGCCCAACACTTGGTAGGCACTAAGCAAATATCTGTTTAGTGATAGCTACTGAATAAATGATGTTGAAAACTAAATTAAATCTTCACCTCTTTGGCTTAAAATAAAAAAGGGAATCTGTCTCCTGAAAAAATATTTACAGTGATCTTGGAAGAGGTAAAACAGTAAGTTTTCAATCAGTGTACATGAGTGGGCTGTGGTCCTTGCCTGGAAGCAGTTCTTGAAAAACCAGAGAAAAAAGAGTTGAAGAGGTCAGAGCCTCAGTTATGAAATGGGTAGGCACTTGCAAGACATTGGTAGTTCCACTCTGAGTGGTGTTTTTCTTCTTTTTTATGTTCTTAGATAGTCTACATCTCCTAAAATCAGTTTAGTTTCTGTTGTTACAAAGAAATATCTACCCAGCAAAAAATAGGCACAAAGTTTGTTTAGTAGATACAGAGTTTCCGCTTTGCATGATGAAAAGAACTCTGTGGCTGGATGGCGGAGTTGGTGGCACGACCACGTGCATGCACCTATGTGGCTGCATTGGAGAAATAAAAATGGTTAAGATAGTAAGTTTCGTAGAATGAGTATTATATCACAATATTAAATATCCACTGTCCCTAAAATAACAGTGTAATAAAGTGATGTGGAATAGTAAATGTCCTTTGAAGTCCTTTTTTTTTTTTTGTAGAGACAGAGTCTCACTTTACCACCTTCGGTGTAGTGCTGTGAAGTCACAGGACTCACAGCAACCTCCAGCTCTTGGGCTTCCGCGATTCTCCTGCCTCAGCCTCCCGAGCAGCTGGGACTGCAGGCGCCCGCCACAACGCCCGGCTATTTTTTGGTTGCAGTTCGGCCGGGGCTGGGTTTGAACCCGCCACCCTCCGTATATGGGGACGGCACCCTACTCACGAAGTCCCTTTTAATAAATAAATTCTGTGAGTTTTAGACTCTCAACAGTAGTTTCCTCTCATAAAAGCATAAGTAATTCATCCAGATCAGACATGGCAGAAACAAAAATGCACACACATTGCCACCCTGCCCAGCCCCACTGTCCCATTCTGTGCTCACAGCAGACACTGCCATTCGTTCTCAGCACCCTCACCCTACAGCTTGACCCACCCCACAGTCCCGCTCAACAGGCACCCTTGGCATCCTCTACTGGTGGCTCCAACTGGGCATGTGAGATGAAACTAACCCTTGTGACCCAGACATAGCTCCTCCTAAGGCAGTGATTTTCAACTGATGTGCCATGAAAATTTCCAAAGATCATTAATTATTTTTGAAAGAAGTTCAGAGCACAGGAAGTATATTCTTTTTCTTACTCTTTTCTTTTTATCAACATAATTTAAGTGTGCCGTGGAAGTTTAACTATAGGTTCAAGTGTGCTGTGAGATAAAGAAGGTTAAAAAACACTGTCCTAAGATGTTGTGCTACTCACTGGAAAACATCCAAGAGTTCAGGAGACTGATCAAAACTATGCCAGAATTAGCAAGGAAAAAAAAGACGAGAAAAGGAGATAAAGATAGTTTCCATACGTGGCTGTATGTCCACATGACAAAGCAGATGCCTGAATGAAAAATGAGATCCTTCCTGTCCTGGGTTCTTGCAAAGGAGGCACTCACATGGTGAGAGTTCCGTGTTTAAGACAGATCGGCACCACTCCTAAGAACTGAGCTAAGGCTGGATGCATCTTCACTGGATTCCATTCATTTTAAGCACCTACCAGTCAAAGCATATTAAGATAAGCACCACATGTGACCTCTGTGTGACTAAGGCTTAGACTTTGCCTTCTAGACACAGGCATGAATAACTCTACCACGAAGTAGGCAGTGAGAAGGAACAGATCCCACACTGTGGCTACACTAAAGAAAAAGAAATCAGTTCCATCTGGGAAGTTTTCAGAAAGGAGATGTTTGTGATTTGGGCCTTAGAGAATGAACAATATTTTATGATTTGAGAAGATAATTTTTTAGCCAGCTGCAAAGGCTTTACAAAAAGGCTAGGTAAGGAAGATGCGAGGCTTAGCCAGGACTTCCAAACATGGGAGCTGCTCTTGACTGAGCCCTCTGCTCCTATTCTTCCTTGGCCTAAGAATAGGATGTGTTCAGCTTTTCCGTTCAATGATGTTTCAGGATCCCGGACTGGTCGCTTTCTGAATTTAGGTTCAGCAAAGTAAGTCTCAGATGCCCCTCAATATTTGACTGTAGGTTAGGACATGTTCTTGATATTTTGGTTGGAGCTTGGAAGATACATATAGCAGAGAAGTTTTCACAGCTTTAAGGACCCTGCTTCTTTCAGTTTTTACCCTTCCCACTAAGGCAGCTTAAGGGGGGACTGGCAGCTGAGAGGTGAACTACGTTCTTTATAAAATGAAAGCCTACTGCCAGACAGGTGGGCCCTGTGTGTGCTCCAGACACGCAGCAGTGTCTTCCGCAGAGCCTCCTTCCTGGCTGATCATAGCTCCAGTGTCGTGGCAGTCAGGATAACAGACTGGACTCTGCTTTATTCTTTGAATTTTTAGCTATTGCACTTAGAATTATCCTAAGTCCTAGGGAGGAGTTAGCAGAGACCTAATATGTGCATAAAACTGGGGAGGAAAAAGAACTCATATAGTAATTTTCTTATATTCTGCATATCTTCCATTGTAGATCTTGCCTAATCCCAAGTGGGTCTTGATGATGTTGAATGCTTTCTCTCCAGGAGCCTAGCACAGGACCACATACACTGGGGCTACTGAAAAGCTTTTTGAGGGTAATGATGACTTGATGATTGCTTTAAAAAAAAAAAAAATACATATAACCTTTAAATTTTCATGTTGAAGAACAACAACAACAAAAAAAGCTAGTTGACCCTTCATTGAAAGAAACATGGCCCAGAAGCCAAGAAGCTGTTGGCCATTGCGAAGGAAAGCAGTTGGCTGAGTTTGTTCTGAACCTACTATCTTGGACTTTTGTTTCATTCCACATTAACCTGTTCTGAGATCACCACTTTCACTCATCCAAGCATTTAATAGGTGTTTCCTGTATGCCGGTTTCATCATTAGAGTCCTGAAAATATGATAGCAAACAAACCAGACATTCCTGCCCTCGTGAGGCTTATAGTCTGGTGGGAAATGCAGAGAATTAGAAGCCCTGAAAAGGACAGTTTAGGATTCATAAGAGCACATAAGAGCAGAACCTAAGATTCTAGGAAAGGAACTTTATAAAAAAATTGACATCTAAGCTAATTTGGCAACAAATCACAGTTTGGGTTTGCTTATATGTATATGAACTAAACCAATTTTTTTTCAGGCACAGTTATACATAGTGTCATGAAAAAACCACTCAAAACTTTGAAATAATGTGAAAGGATGAAAGCATGTCCTTCTGACTTTATGCCAGAACACTGTCTAATGGGCCCACTGAAAGGCTGCCTAATTCTCTGGAGAAATGTACTCTTATTTGAATTACTATTTACCTTTGATGAAAGTCCAAACTCTGTGAAGTGAGAAATAACTTGTAGAAGATTGAAAAGTTGACAATCATTTTTATCCAGTAGAAATGCAAATGATTACTAATCCAGTAGAAAAGATAACCCTTAAGGTTAATTTGTATTACTTGGTACAGTCTTCGCATTCTCATCCTAGCAGTCTTGTCTTTCATGAACTATTATTACTCAGGTCCTGCTTTGATTGGCTTTATTCTCCTGATGGTTTGCTCTTTAGTGAGTTAATTAACCTTTCCCAAGTTCTCACTATATAGAGAGTGAGAACCATGTTTTCAACTTTCTGAAAACGGTATTCTGGCAGTGAAAATCACCTAGAGAGAGACAAGGGAAGAATATTGTAAAAATATATATGCTCTCCAGTTCAAACCTTGTAAATCAGAATCTCGGGTAATGGGCCTGGGAATCCTGACTTTCTTTAAAGCTCCCCAGGTGACTCTGATGCAGAAAGTCAGAGAGTCAGGGTTTGGGAACCACCAGAAGAGAAGTGCCTGGAATGTCCCAGTGCCCAGAGAAATCCTGCTCGGCATAAACTGTCATCCTGTCAACAAAGCCTTACCCCTTTATCTCAGAGCTTTAGCCCTGTAAAATGGAACTTTCTCTTAAAGAATAATAATTTTAAACGCTACTATTATTCATTTATACTTTTGGATTGTAGAAGAACAGGGCAACAAATAGGAAAATATAAAAGAGTAAGATTTCTGAGATGGTTAAAGGGTCCACAGAAGGAAAAAAAAAAAAAAAATGCTCAGAGAGGTGGTGTTGTTGAACTTCACTATTTTGTGTATGGCCCTTACAAACAGAGCATGACCACCATTAGGAGTAAGTAATTTTTAATTTATATCCCAGCAGAGCCCCAAAGTATGTAAAGTTTCTTCTAATTGAAGAAGCCAAAAGAGTGATGTGAACAAGGTAGTGAAATAGGGATTTTCCACATACCCTTTCAGAGAAACATCAGCTTACAAAACTAGTAACTGAAGAAAATACCTTTATGGGGGCAAAGGAATCCAGGTGAATGATTACAGAAGCTGGACTGGGTACAGAACAAGAGAAGATGTACTGAAGAGGGTAGGACAGTGTCACATGACCCACATTACTCCTTCCCCAAGCCTGGCTGCCCCAAGCAGAGACTGAGAAACAGACCCTCCACACGAGGTGCTATCATCTGAATATTTGTGCCCCACCGCCAGTTCATACTTTGAAATTAAATCACCATTGTGAAAGTAAAAGAAGGTGGGACCTTTGGAAATGTTTGATTAGGTAAAGAGAGCAGAGCCCTCGTGAATGGGATTAGTGTACTTGTAATTCAGGCTTAAGAGAACTTGTTATCCATTGACTTTAAGTCAAAAACTGCCAGTAGAGACAAAGAAGGCAATTATATAATGATAAAGGAGTCAGTTCATGAAGAGAATATAACAATTGTGAATACACACTCACCCAACATTGGAGCATCTAAATATATAAGGCAAATATTAATGAACTTGACAGGAAGAAATTGACAACAACTCAAAATAGTAGGAGACTTCAATACTCTACTTTCAATAAATATAAATCATCCAGAAAGAAAATAAAATAAGGATACATTAAGATTGAACAACACTGCAGACCAAACGAACCTAACCAATATTTAAAGAACGATTCATCCAACAGCAGCAGACTGTTTATTCCTTCAAATGCAAGGGAAACATTCTCCAGGATAGCTCATATGTTAGGACACAAAAAAATTCTTAACAAATTCAAGATGACTAAATTATAGCAAGAATCTTTTCTAACTACAATGGTATGAAATTGGAAATCAACTACAGAAGAAAAATTAGAAAATTCACAAACATGTGGAAGTTAAATAATACACTCCAAGGGAATCAAGAAAAAATCAAAAGGGAAATTTAAAAAAAATCTTGATACAAATGAAAATAGAAACACAACATACCAAATTTTATGGAAAATATCTTGATAGAAATAGAAACACAACATACCAAAATTTATGAAAGAAAGAAGTTTATAACAATAAATGCCTACGTTAAGAAAAAAACCTCAAGTAAATAACCTAGCCTATATTTCAAGGAATCAGAAAAAGAATAAACTAAGTTCAAAGTTAGAAGAAGATAGGAAATAATAAAGATCAGAACAGAAATAAGTGGAATAGAAACTAGAAAAACAAAAATAGCAATAAAACTAAGAATTAGTTTTTTAAAAGATAAACAAAATAGACTGAAATAAATAAAATCAAAGTGAAAGGTTCTACATATAAATATCAATAAATGTGATGCACCACATTGATCTGTTAATGTGGAAAAAATATATATGATGTGCTTAATAGATAAGGCTTTTGAAAACAAAACTCAACATCCTTTCATAATAAGAAAGGAACTCTCAACAAATTAGGTATAGAAAGTATGTATCTCAGCTTGGCGCCTGTAGAACAGTGATTACAGCGCCGACCACATACATCCAGGCTGGCAAGTTTGAACCCAGCCTGGACCAGCTAAACAACAATGACAACTGAAAAAAAAAAAAAAAAAAAAAAAAAAAAAAATATATATATATATATATATATATATATATGCAGGCATTGCAGCAGGCACCTGTAGTCCCAGCTACTTGGGAGGCTGAGGCAAAAGAATCGCTTAAGCCCAAGAGTTTGAGGTTGCTGTGAGCTGTGATGCCACAGCACTCTACTGAGGGCAACATAGTGAGACTCTCTCTCATAAAAACGAAAGTATGTATCTAAACATAATAAAGGCCTATGTGATGAGCCCACAGCTAACCTTCTCAACAGAGAAAAGCTACAAGCTTTTCCTCTAAGATCAGAAACAAGACAAAGGCACCACTGTCACCACTTCCACTTGATATAGTACTGGAACAACTAGGCAAGAAAAAGATGTAAAAGGCATCAAAATTGGAAAGGAAGAAGTAAATTTTTCTCTGTTTACAGATGATATGATCTTCTATATAGAAAACCCTGAGGACCCCACCAAAAAATATTACAGCTACTAAATAAATTCAGTAAATTTGCAGATACAAAATTAACAAAAATCAGTGGGATTTCTATACACTAATAAAGCCAAAGAATGACCCAAAAAAGAAATCTAGGAAATCCCACTTATAATAGCATAAACAGAAAGTCAAATACTTAGGAATAAACTTAATCAAAAGGTAAAAGATCTGTACATTGAAAACTGTAAGACACTGATGGAAGACACTGAAGAAGATATAATGAGTGAAAATGTATTCCATGTTCATAAATTAGAAGAGATAATATAGCCAAAATGTCCACAGTACCAAAGCAATCATAGATTCAATGCTGTCCCCACCCAAATTTCAATGGCATTTTTCATATAAATAGGAAAAAATACCTAAATTTCATACAGATCCAAAAAAGATTTCAAATAGTCAAAGCCATTTTGAGCAAAAAGAACAAAACTAGAGGCATCCCACTACCCAATTTCAAAATAACTACAAAGCTATAGTAATTGAAACGGCAGAGTACTGACATTAAAACAACAACAACATAAAGACCAATGGAACAGAATAAAGAACCCAGAAATAAAACTACACATTTATGGTCAGTTTATCTTCAATGAAGTGCTAAGAACACACAATAAGGTAAGAACAGTCTCTTCAATAGTGTTGGGAAAACTAGATATGCATTCAGATTGGATTGTATCTTTATCTCAATACATAAAAATCAACTCAAAATGGATTGTTTAAGCACCTAAGACCTGAAATCTTAAAACTACTGGAAGAAAATATAGGGGGAAAACTATTTAACATCGGTTTTGGCAAAGAATTTTTTGAATAGGAATCTCAAAGCAAAGGCAGCAATAGTAAAAATAGAAAAACTGGACTGCATCAAATTAAAAAGCTTCTGCACAGATTCTTATGATCAGAAAAGTTTAAAATCTTGCTCATGTTCTGCAACACTAGGAACCTTCAACATTGTGGCATTGCAAAGTAGGATAGATATTACTCTGGGAAGTCAAATTTTCTAACCTTTTATTCACATCTCCCTAGTATACTCCTAGGGCCAGACACTAGTGATAATTCAATTTGAATAAATTAAACCAACAATTAAAGTTCCTAATTCCTCTCCCTTTAGTGGGGATTCTGAGCTAACAAAAGGGATCACCCTGTGATCAGTAACAAAAGGGCCAAATATTTTGTTGTGATTATGACCAAATCATATTCATGATATACGTTAGCCATGAAATCACCTGCTAAATTGATGGG
This sequence comes from Loris lydekkerianus, assembly GCA_963574355.1. Taxonomy (NCBI): domain Eukaryota; kingdom Metazoa; phylum Chordata; class Mammalia; order Primates; family Lorisidae; genus Loris; species Loris lydekkerianus. The sequence goes on from CAUYPK010084619.1 coordinate 59,345, forward strand.
CAGGTGTAGTCCTCTATGGCTGAGAAGTGTTTTAGGCCTTTCCAATTCAGTGATTATAAAGTCTTATAATCCTCTCCTTTTAAAAAGTAATGGGTTTTTCTTTGAAGTACTTTGTCATTCATTATTCAGTGGGACTTTTTCCATTCTTGGAAGAATGTAGGAAACAAAAAATAATAGCATTTGTAGTCACCTTCTGTTGATTTATTTTAATGATTGTCATGTTTATTAGCCTGCAAAGATGAGACTGCTGAGAGAAAAGCTAATGGTTCCTATTGTGGTTAGAAGCAAGACAGCTTTGTAGAAGAGAAAATCAAAATGACTATCCAAAGAAGGGCCAGTCATTATACAAATGTCAGCAAGGCTCCTTAACCTACCTATCAAATTGCTTGAAATTCCTAACATTGTCCATCACCCATGGACAAAACCTTAGCATTCTCATGAAGCCTGGCTCATAATGAGAATGTGCTTCTTGAGAAAAGGCATCAACCAGGAGCACTTTGGTTACAGCATGTATTAGCTTACCAGTGGCATTAGTCACTTGCAGACATGGTTCCTGGGGGAGACCCACGGATGAGCAGGCAAAAACACTGCAGAAATTGAGTAGCATCGAGTCAACAAACTCCCGTATGTTGTGGTCCATTTTCAGGAAGGCTACTTCTGATTTCCCTGCCAGCTCCCCATGTGCCCTCCTCCCCATCTCATCCATGTTCTGGTCCCTGGGGGACCCTCAGACATCCCTGGTTACAGAAGAGTCTCCCATTTAGAAAAGGGAGTGATGTTTCTTCAACATTTCACAGAGGCAAAGGAAAGCAGGATAGCAATCAGAGCTATTTTCTCCTGATTCTACCACACGAATTAAACATTTATTGGTCATGTACCAAGTGAGAAGGAAAGCTCCAGGTGCCAGATAAATGAAGACAAACATAACGTAAACCCTGCCACCAAGAAGCTCACAGCATTGCTCAAATGAGAAGGAAAAAGCAACTCTTAGTCCCCTTCAATCACAATGATCTCCTGGGCATGCCAATTACTTCCAGAGCAGATGGGCATCCTGGCCCCTTCCTGATCGCCAGCTAGGACTGTGAAGCACACCCATCCCTTAGAGCTGCAGTTGGTTCTGGAACAGACACCTGTCCACCGATGAAACCTTCTGAACAGCCAGAAGGGGTTCCTGTCACTTATCAGACCTTGGAACAACATACCTCCTCTAATTGAAACAAGCAACTTCAATGAGAAGAGGTACACTGAAAGTTATAGAGGGTTTTTTGGTTTTGTTTCTGCGGGGTCTTTGCGGAAGAGGGTTGTTTGTTTTGCACATATCCAAGGTAAGAAATTTAATTACATTTGATAACTCACTGGAATCATAGGAAAATGTACCAAGAGGGGAGGAAAGGAGGGGTAGCAAGAAAAAAAAAAGGGAAGTTGGGGGATGGGAGGAAAGACAGGAGGGGAGGGGAGCAGAGAGGGAAAGTTGAACTAAGGGTGAGGTGCACCAAAAAAAATCAGCGTTTCTTCTTGATTGTTCCACAGAATTTCATGCTCCAGGGAACCCAGGTGAGTTGATAAGGGAAGGAACAGGGCATGATTAAGAGAAAAGATGGAAGCAGGGGTACCACGTAGCTATTTTGAATCTCTGCGTTTGTGAGAAGATCCTCAGATGACAGCCGGAGAGGAAGACCAGCTACTTATTTATTTTTTATTATTGTTTTTTTTAGAGACATAGAGTCTCACTTTCTCGCCCTCGGTAGAACGCCGTGGTGTCACAGTTCACAACAACCTCCACCTCTTGGGCTCAGGTGATTCTTTTGCCTCAGCCTCCCTAGTAGCTGGGACTACAGGTGCCCCCCACAATGCCCAGCTACTTTTTTGTTGCAGGTTGGCCTGGGCGGGTTTTGAACCACTCATCCTCAGTATATGGGGCCAGCGCGCTACTCACTGAGCCACAGGCACCGCCCAAGACCAGCTATTTAAAAGGAGGAAGTGACTCTCACCACAAACAAACCTACACTATGACATTCCCCTCTTCCCACTTGTAGATCCCTTGGCAGTTCCTAAAGCCCAAGCTTCACACATTCCTTTTTGTTCTCCATAACTCAGGAAGAGAGGCAGGACGATGTCCCTCCCTCTTTTTTTCAGGTACAAAAACTGAACTTCCTCCCAAATCTTCTGACTGCTCCCAGAGAAGGGAATCTTCTGACTTTCCTCCAGTGCATGGCAGGGATTCTTTCCTTCCCTGCAGTCTCAGAAACTCCCTCTCTCCAAAAGTGAAGTCCCAGATGGCTCCAAATGTGATTAGGGCATAGAAATCTGATACACACACACACTCAGAACCATAAGAATCCTGTACATCAAAGCCTGGTTTTCCTTTGTGAGTAATGATCAGAATCCATGAGAACACAGGGGTGTAAGAGGTTGTGGCTAGTGTGTGAGTTCCCTGGGGGACAGAAAAACACACACTCAGCAAGGAAACTGCCTGACAGCTGCTGTGTCTGGATCAGGGCTTGGAGCTCCAGAAAGCAGCTGCTGTCCCACTGTGGGTGTCCATGAAATAGGAATAAGGACACACCTGCCAACCAAACTCTAGCAGACACAGCCCACATGTGCCTTCCCCGCCAGGGGCTGAGAGCCAAGGAGAGGTAAGAAGTAACAGCCTCCATTGCCCATGCCTCACCCCTTAACAAGCAGCATGGCCTTGTGATCTTTTCTTTATTCCATCAAAGGAAAGCCAAGGGAGGCTTCTGGGGCTTCCCTCATGGGTGTCTCAGAAGGAAGAAGAAATTAATGACCCTGGTGGAGGAGGAGAAAAATTGCTGGTGGCTAAGGTGAGTACATCAGCCACATTACTGGCAGGTTTGAAAATAAATGATGAATGTGTTAGCAACAGCGATGTTTTGATAGTAACACAAACACAGAGCTCCCAATGGGCTGCCCTTGGCATTCAGAGCTTTGGCTTCCCTTTATTTTGAAATTACTCAGTGTTCCTGATAAACTGACCAATGCAGGGGAAAAACCATCTCCCCACAGTGCGCTCAAGTCCATGTTTGGCACAGAAGGGCTGTTTTGTCTGTGGCCTCTTCCTTCTAAATGGACACCAAAGGACTGTCTCTCATGCCTTCTCTTTGGCCAAGATTATGCCAATGTTGGTTGCTAAAAAAAACAAACAAAACAAAAGAAAATCCCAGATGTCATCCCACCCCAGAACTAACAGTGAATCTCTTAAAACTACGAACATCTTCAAATATAACCATGATGCTACCATCAACTTACTAAGGTTAAAGAATGATTGCTGGTGTTATTTAACAAATAATCACATTTTGCCATTTCATAAAAAATGTATATCTACTGCTTATATCAGGTACAGCCAAGGCCCACATGGGGCAGTTGTTTGTTTTTTCTCTTAAGTCTAATTCCTTCTAGAGAAGTCTCATTTTCCTTTTTCCCTTGTCATTGCCTGGTTGTATAAAATACTCAATTTTCCTATAGAATGTCCCACATCTGGAGTTGTCAGTTTGCTTTTTTATGGTTCCCTTTAACCCCATTCTTCTATAAATTAGTCAACTGAGTTATAGACTTGGTTACAGTCATGTCTGTGTGTAAATGGAAGTGTGTGTGTAGAGACAGTTAGCACACACACACACACACACACACACCCCTGAGTAATCAAACTTCTAGTTCAATATACATATAAATATTTATACAATTAAGTTGACAAACTCATCCTAGAAAAAGTGCTACTTAACTCATTGCTGAATATCACTATGGTCACCAAATGGCCAAGGGGAGTACTTTGAAGGTGACTTTAGTGATGTTCAGTTATGAGATACGTAGCACTTTTTCATAGATGAGTTTGTGAACTTAGTCCAACCTTTTATACATATATACATATAAAAACACAACACAGGCCAGGGGCCTGGGACCCGTCGCATCACAGTGGGCAAGTGAACCGAGGCAAACGACTTCCGATCCAGTCTACGCTGATACGGCTCCCATTTGGGATTTGATTTGCAGCATTTTGTAGTCTCTATGACAAAAAACCATGAAGCACGCCCAGCCCTTCCCCGGTACCCCTTTACACACCCACTCCCTCACAGGGATACAGCCGGGCACATCCAAAAACCCACACCATGTTGTGCAGGACTTCCACTCCCCACCTATGTTGTTGATATCAGACCCCAGGCCAGTCTCCTGGTGCTGCAGTTCTCCTGGCTAATGCTGAGGCTGCAGCTCCTGCTCTAGCACAGGAACAAGCTACTGCCCCACCCGGCCCCACTGTCTGCATGTGCCCATCGTAGCCACTTGCCCATCCTGCAGCCCGCGCTACTGAGTGCTGAAGACCACCGCAGGGGTCTTGGAGGAATTGATTTTGAAGGTTGGATTTGTCCCGTGGATCTATCAATTCATAATTCAAATTTGGAAGAAAGAAGGAAAACATGACGTCTCCAGCCAAATTCAAAAAGGATAAGGAGATCATAGCAGAGTACAATACTCAAGTCAAAGGTTAGAAACTTTATCCCCAAAGCTATGCAGCTTGGACCTCCATAAGAGTTGTGCCACAACCTGCCACTGGCTCCTGCAGGGCCTCCCCATGCCCTGACCAGGAACTGCAGGAGCCAAGCAACCCCGCATCCTCCCTTCTATATCCTCCCTGCCTCCACACAGGCTGCATGTCTGACCAGGGACCCTGGTAGCTCATTCCATCAGAGCCCTCCCTGTCTCTGCAGAGCCCTTTTTCTGGCCAGAGACTGCAGGAGCTTTGGGCTCTCTATGTCAACGGCACTGGGCGCCAGGCACTCCTAGAACTGCGTGCACCACTCCCCTGCTCCATTGCAGGGATCACACACCAGATCTGGGTCACACACCAGAGCTGCTTCCACAACCAGAACTCACTGGCTGGAGCAGCCACAGAGGAACTACACAGGGTCACACCCTACAAAGATCCAGCAACAATAGAGTGATCCGACTGGGGTCTAATTTTGGAGAGACACCTCCCCAAATCTGAGGATGGCCAGAGGCAAAGGTGAAAAACAATGATGAGGCAAAATCAACACAAAAACTCTGGCAATATGAAAAATCAGAGTAGATCAACTCCCCCAATGAGCAATGGGGCAGACATAGCCCAAGATCCCATGCACAAATAGCTGAGATGTCAGAAAATGAATTCAGAATCTGGATAGCAAATAAGATCGAATTAGAATTCCAAGCAGTAACCCAAAAGATATCTCAAGAATTCAACAAATTCAAAGACCAAATGACCAAAAATTTTGACACATTGACACAAGAAGTTACATCCCTCAAAGATCTCAGAAACACAGTAGAATCCCTCAGTAACAGAATGGAGCAAGCAGAAGAAAGGATTTCTGACATTGAAGACAAAGCTTTCGAATGCTCCCAAACTCTCAAAGAGGAAGAGAAATGGAGGTCAAAAACTGATCACTCTCTCAGAGAGCTCTGGGATAATGTGAAGAAAACCAATATTCGTCTTATAGGGATCCCAGAAAGCGATGAAATGGCTTCACAAGGCACAGAGTCTTTTCTTCATGAGATTATGCAGGAGAACATTCCAGACATGCCAAGAGATTCTGAAAATCAGATAGCAGACAGTTTCAGAACTCCAGCATGACTCAATCCAAATAAGACATCCCCCAGACACATCATAATCAATTTCACTAAAGTTAATATGAAGGAGAAAATTCTGAAAGCAGCCAGACAAAAGAAAACCATCACCTACAAGGACAAGAATATTGGAATAACTGCAGATCTTGCTGCTGAAACCTTTCAATCTAGAAGAGGATGGTCATTGACTTTTAATCTCCTAAAACAAAGTAACTTTCAACCCAGGATCCTGTACCCAGCTAAACTGAGCTTCATTTATGACGGAGAAATTAAATACTTTAACGACATTCACATATTTAAGGAATTTGCCATAACCACACCAGCTCTCCATGATATTCTCAGACCTAGCCTTCATAAAGACCAGCATAACCCTCCACCACAAAAGTAAACCCACCCAGAAACTTTTGATTAAATTCCAACTTCCACAGTCGCAAAAGCCTTAAAAATGTCTAGCAGACTCTCAAAAGGCTTATCAATCAATATTCTCAATTAATGTGAATGGTTTAAATTATCCTCTAAAGAGGCATAGGTTGGCTGACTGGATACAAAAACTCAAGGCAGATATCTGCTACATACAAGAATCTCATCTTACATTAAAAGACAAATATAGACTCAAGGTGAAGGGATGGTTATCTATTCTCCAAGCAAATAGAAAGCAGAAAAAAGCAGGCATTGCAATCCTATTTTCAGACGCAATAGGCTTTAAACCAACTGAAATAAGGAAGGATAAGGATGGACACTTCATATTTGTTAAAGGTAATACTCAATATGATGAGATTTCAATTATTAATATTTATGCACCCCAGAATGCACCTCAATTTATAAGAGAAACTCTAACAGACATGAGCAACTTGATTTCCTCCAGTCCCATGGTAGTTAGAGATTTTAACACCCCTTTAGCAGTGCTGTATAGATCCTCCAAAAAGAAGCTAAGCAAAGAAATTTTAGATATAAACTTAACCATTCAGCATCTGGACTTAACAGACATCTACAGAACATTTTATCCCAACAAAAGTGAATACACGTTCTTCTCATCAGCCCACAGAACATACTCCCAAATCGACCACATCCTAGGCCACAAATCTAACCTCAGCAAATTTAAAAAAAATAAAAATTATTCCTTGCATCTTAGAATAAAAGTTGAACTCAATAACAACAGGAATCTGCATACCCATACAAAAACATGGAAGCTACACAACCATATGCTGAAGAATAGATGGGTTCTAAATGAGATTAAGAAGGAAATCACCAAATTTTTGGAAGAAAACAACAATGGAAACATGAATTATCAGAACCTCTGCGATACTGCAAAGGCAGTTCTAAGAGGGAAATGTATAGCACTGCAAGCCTTCCTCAAGAAAATGGAAAGAGAGGAAGTTAATAACTTAATAGGAAATCTCAAGCAACTGGAGAAGGAAGAACATTCCAACCTGAAACCCAGCAGAAGAAAAGAAATAACCAAAATCAGAGCAGAATTAAATGACATTGAAAACAAAAGAATTATACAACAGATCAATAAATCCAAAAGTTGGTTTTTTGAAAAGATCAATAAAACAGATAAACCTTTGGCCAACCTAGCCAGGAAAAAAAAGAGTAAAATCCCTAATTTCATCAATCAGAAATGGTAATGATGAAATAACAACAGACCCCTCAGAAATTCAAAAAATCCTTAACAAATACTACAAGAAACTCTACTCTCAGCAGTATGAAAATCTGAAAGAAATTGACCAATACCTGGAAGTATGTCACCTACCAAAACTTAGCCAGAAGAAGTGGAAATGTTGAACAGGTCTATATCAAGTTCTGAAATAGCATCAACTATACAAAATCTCCCTAAAAAGAAAAGCCCAGGACCAGATGGCTTCACGTCAGAATTCTACCAAACCTTTAAAGAAGAACTAGTACCTATA
>CAUYPK010084620.1:0-49465 GCA_963574355.1 Loris lydekkerianus
GACGTGTGACCCGTGGCAGGGGGTTCAGGAGTGAAATCAGGGTGACCCTAGGCAGGGGGTTCAGGAGTGAATTCAGGGTGACCATAGGTGGGGAGGGAGTTACCTTTTCCTTCCTTTTGAAAGAAACCAGGAAAGAACATTCAAAACAAATAAGCGGTATAAGAATTTGGGAGAACAGCAATGTCCAAAAGAGAGTGACAGATTTAATCTCACAGAGCAACGACAGTGCTAACTAGTCCAAGTTTACTTGTGAGCACATTCCTGGGCGATTCCTAACTTCTACTATTCACAGTGGAAAACCCAAGTATTCCTGAACCTGCTCAGACATCCCTAGTGACATGTACTACTACTTTAGGATCTTTAGGAGAGGAGATCATTGATTTAAAAAATTTGCCCAGGGAGTGGCAGAACTTTTATTCAATATCATAGGCTTGTGGAAACTTTCTAAGATGGCAACTTTGTGGAGATATAATCCAGATACCATACAGTTTGCTCATTTAAAGGGTACAAATCAATGGTTTTTGTGTATTCACAAATACATCCAAACCGTCACCACAGTCATTTTTAAATTTTTTTTACAATTTCAGATTAATATGAGAGTACACATGTTTAGGTTATATTGTTTGCATTTATTAAGTAAAGTTCAAGTGGAAGCTGAGCCCTTCACCCAGGAGGTGTGCTGCAAACCCCTACATTGCGTCTGCTGGGTGAGAGTTTACCAAACTCGCTCCCTCATCTCCTTCCTGCCCCCCTTCTGGAATCTAATTGTGTTTTTTCTCTCTTGTGGGCGTGTAGTTGTTCGTCTGCTAGTGTTAGTATTGAGTACATGGGATGCTTGCTTTTCCATTCTTGTGATACTTTACTTAGGATGTTCTCAAAATCTATCCAGGTAAATATAAAAGATGTAAAGTTTCCATCCTTCTTTATGGCTGAGTAGTATTCCATGGTGTACGTATACCATAGTCTATCCATTCGTGAGTTGATGGGTACTTGGGTTGTTTCCACACCTTGGTGATTGTGAATTGACCTCTGATAAACACGCTAGTGCAAATGTCCTTGCACCACAGTCAATTTTGGAACATTTTCCTCACTTCAAAAGAAAACCTATGCCCTTTTGTATCACCCTCTGTTTTATGCCCTCTTCCCCAACAACCACTAATCTGTTTCTGACCCATGCAGATGTGCCTATTCTGAGCATTACACATAAACGGAATCATGTAGTTTGGGATCTTTGGTGACTGACTTCTGTCGCTCATCCTAACGTTTTCAAGGCTCATCCACGGCACCATGTTGCAGCAGGTGTTAGTGCTTTGTTATTTTTTCATTTCTTTTTAGGGTCTAATAACAATCCAGTGTAGGGATATATCCATTTTGTTGATCTTTGTTGGCTGTGAATAAATAATACTGCTATCAACATCCATGGGGCCAGATGATCTGTGAATGGGAGACAGAGGATAGGTTTTCAAATTTGCTTTCCCTGCTTCTCCAGATAACCACCTGCACTGCTTGTCTTGAGATGGAGTTGCCATGGGAGTGTGAAGTAGGGTAAAGTTCGTGTAGCGTGAACGTGTGCTCCTACCCTTCTTATTCTGTGCACACACCTGAAGGACATCAACCACGGGCATGGAGAAGATGCTGCATTTTCCTGAAGGGTCAACATTATTCAAATATTTGGAAAATAGCCCTAATCATTTCTATTATGACAAATACAGATGTATTATGCAAAAGAATGTAAATGTCCTGTGAATGTTTCAGATGTATCAAGACTCAAAAGAAAAAAGATTATGATTGTGACAGGCTGGCTGGCCATGCCGCAGAAGCCCTGAGGCCACACGTTCATGCGCTTCCCACCGCTGTTGGGAACCATGTCAGTTGTCTGGGTGCCTCCTCACGGACTGGATGGCTTAAACAACGGAAGTTTAGAGTCAGAGCAGTGTGTCTACAGTGCTTGGAGGCTGTATAGGGGAGGTCATTTAAAGACTCTCCTTCAGATAAAAACAAAAGAGGGTTTACATGAACTACAATAATAGCCAAAGTTTAGTCAAGAAGAAGTTTGAGTGTTACTATAATATTATTTTCTCTAAACATTCTCAGAGTAACTAGAAATGAGTTTAATGTTTAAATCCTTCTTTTATAAGATTATAACTTAGAGAGAAACTAGATTCCCAAATGGCATCAGTATCCATATTACATTACATGTTAACAAAGGAAACACTGGTAGCAATTTAACACATCCCTCTATGCTAATGTGTTCATACCAACAGTTATGGACATCCAAGATTATAGCTGGTTACGATGCTCAAGAAAGCGGCAAGTGAACACGTCAGCTAGTTTCTATGTTAGTTGCCAATAGGACTTACCTGATGGTCAATCTCACGGGCTCAGGTGCTCCATTGACGCTGACCAGGAACTCTTCTTCAAAGTGCCCCAGGATGGAAGAGCTGAAGGAGACCTGGACGGCTTGGACTCCGCTTGGTTCAATGATGCCTTCCTTGGGGCTGAAAACAAAGCAGGCCCCCAGAGGCGAGGTTGGAGGCATCATGCTGAAAAGGGCATCGATGTGGCCTTTGTTGTGCAGTATCACCTGTGTCAGTAAAAGGCGAGAATGAATGGTTAATGGCCCTCTGACCTAGTTCACATAAGCATATTGCTGTACTGTTTGACACCAATGCTGGAGACAGCTGCAGGAATTAGAATCAAAGAAAAACTCTCAGGGATAAATGAACAGTCTGAGGTTCCAAATGTTTGAAGACAGGACTTCTAACCCAGAAAGAAATGTTATGTTTTTACTCTCTTCTTTAAAATGAACTTAATCATATGTATTGTGCTTGTGCTATAAAGACTGATCATAATCATATCTGCTAATGAAAAGGCTTTACAATACCTTTTTAAAAAAGCTCTCTGTAGGGCGACACCTGTGGCTCAAAGGAGTAGGGCGCTGACCCCATATACCGGAGGTGGCGGGTTCAAACCCAGCCCCAGGCAAAAATTGCAAAAAAACCCACCTCTCTGTAAATTAACCAAGGGAAGGAAGGTATTAATATTTCTCTAATATGCAGGAGAAGGCTGAGGTTAAGCAGCATGCTGAAAAATAAAGAGCCAGTTGGAACAGAGGAGCCAGAGCTGCCTAATCCTGCGCTTATGGTGTAGCTTGAAGAATGTAAATGAGACGTTGTTGTAGATTCCAGTCAACAAGGAATCTCTTGGTTGTGCTATTAGATTTCATCCTACTGGGAAATTTTCATCTCAAATTCTATTAAATGGATATTGTTGTGAGCTTCTTTTGCAAGCAATTGTTTTACTGCAGGAAAGCTTCCTTCCCATCTGTTGGTATTCTGGAGCACGTTGCAGACCAGGTTCTGTGTGTGTATGTGAAGAGCTCATGCCTGACATCCAAGGCCTCCGCAGTGGACTGTGATCAGTCTAAAGCTTCTGCCCTAACCTCCCCTGATTCCTGCACATGAACTTGTACTCCAGCCATACTGCTCTATTCCTGGCTTCTAAAGATGCCACTTCTACTCCTTGAGAACTCAGTTCTTACACCGAGGAGGGTGAACAGCATGTTCTCTTGATTTTATACAGGAACTGCCCTCAATCTACACTTATGGCTTTGGAGGGACAAAGAACATGAGAGATCACAAGGAAATGTTCAGAAAGTTACCAGGAAAATAGGAAGCATACCAGGAGCCTGGAGGCTGAGGGAGGACGATTCCCAGAAGAGGTCAAATGTGGACAGCAGTCAGGAGAACAGGCTCTGAGAAAAGGTTACCAATTTCTAATTGTGAATTAGAACTCCTCCCTAACCTCGAGTTGTTCCAGTGGTGTAGGATTAACAGAGTCCAGAGGACAAATGTTTAGGGAGTGAGTGGGTGCAGAGGAAATAGTGGTGGCTGTTTTAGATTCTTGTCTTGAGAATATCCGTGGTGAAAAGTGAGAAGGGAGTGGAAAACCCTGGGAAGGTGAGTTAGAGGAAGCTGAGTCTACAGCATGAAACGAAACCATGTGGCCGGCCTAGAGGAAAGTCACCAAGGGAATGGGGTCTGGATGGAGGCAGAGGAGGATGAGTTATGGGCTCAGGTTTCTTCTTACAAAGTAGGGAAGGAGACATCAAGAGCAGATGTAAGAGAGAAAGGGTCAGCAGAAAAGACAGCCACTTTCACCAAAAGAAGACACACCACAAGGATATTGATGCTATTTGGGGATCTGGTTTCTCTCTAAGTTATAATCTTATAAAAGAAGGATTTAAACATCAAACTCAAGTGGATATATAAGTAACTGCTGCTGCTGTTTTATTTATCTTTGATGTTTCTTTCCCGTAGCCCTCATTCTAAGCTTGCTGGTAGTAGGAATCATCCTCTCCCTTCATTAATCTTAAAGAGACGTGATTATGGTCACTGACTCTGGAGCCAAACGGTCCCTGTTCAAATCCCAGCTTTGCCATTGACTTACTAGCTGTATAACCTTGGACGCTACTTAGCTTCTCTGTGCGACAGTTTCTCCATATGTAAATATCACTAGCTTCTCATATTGAGGAAAGGCGCAATTTATTAGCTGATGTAACTTTTAGAATAGTGGCACCAAATACTGCTTACAAATGATAGCGACTGTTGTTTATATCCCCAGTGCAAACAGAATGGGTTTAACATTCACCTGTGCTTAAGAAGCAACTAATATATTCAAGTGGTAATGAAGGAAAATTGAAGACATTAAGTGGCAACTTGAAGGGCCCTTTTCTCTTTGAAAAGATGCATGGATTGCCTTTTTTTTTGGTTACCAGGAATGTTTTCACCAGAATTTCAGCATTATGAAAGTTCTTTCATTTTCAAGCATACTCATGTCATTCTTCTCCCCCTGAAAAAGCAGCACCTACTTCTGAATATAGAATCCAGCACATAATTTGGGACATAAATCTGAGGTCTCTTACCCTTGCAGTCCAACTCTTTGGAGAAGGGACGATTTATAACAGAACTTCACCTCTCATTTGTTTTCCTTCCTAATTACACTGGGGAATAGCGTATCCTCTTGGGGTTATGGCTTATTCTTCATGCATCTGCTAAGCTCAGCAGTGATGAAGGGTGATAGCTAGTTATTTGAATCTGTCTCGTGGAGGTAATGTAATAAAATGAGGGATGCAATGAAGTATCAGCATCAGATACGCCGAGAATGCAAAATCTTCCTATAAGCAGCACCTCACCACATCCTTCCCTGCCACCGCACAGCTCTCAAAACTGCCCAATCTGATGCATCACCTCATTGAACACTTATTCAGCTGGCTGTGGTTTGCTTGACTATTAAAATCAGGGAGGGTGGAAAGTGGTGGCCCAAAGTATACTTCTATTAAATTTACACTCAGGGAGTAAGTCTGTAAGATGTAACGGAAGTTCACACTGGATACATAATATCAATTTAATAAAAACTACTGTACTTTTTTTTCTCTCCCTAAGAGCCCCTTCTCCCAAATGCAATACAGGACAATGGCTGTGCCACTTGCCATTTGATGACAGTCGTGCTACTGATTTCTTCATTTCTATTGTGTTCCTATGTCTATTTCATCTTGTCCTGACATTAGTCTCTCTTGTTTTTTCACATCACCCATGTAGGCCACAGTTGCTCTAGCCATGCAGGGGTCTCCAACCATATTTCCCCTCTGCTGCACATCAGAAGAATAGTAGTCTTGGGCCACACATTGAATATATAAACACTAATGAAAGCTGGTTAGGAAAAAATAAAAGTATGTGCATAGCTTCATGTTATCTGACATCACAGATAAGCAAAAGGAAGTTCTCACAAAGTCAGTGTGTGTCCAACAGGCCACAGGTTGGACACCCCTGCACATGGGACCGCAGGACACCGCCCCATGTCAGGTCAGGCTAGGCTGAGTGCTGGAGGCCTCAAAGAGTGAGAGGACAGAAAAGTCCTTCAATTCCCAGACAGGAGGCAGGGTCCTGCTGCACCTCCTCCCCAAGTCACTGTGTCCTCTGGAGACCAGGTTTGCTGCTCCCTGAATCCACTTTTCCTTTGTATTGGACTTAAAGTTACATTCAGTTACACAAATATTTGTATTTGTTTGTTACAGTATCTAGTGTTACCTTAACTAGTAAAACTTGTCTAACCTTCAGCTTACTCAGCTGCAAGCAGGAATAGTAACTATACCTACTCTGTAGGGTTTTTGCAAGGACTAAATGATCTGATGCATGGCAAAGCATTGGCACTGCGTTCAGAACACATTCAGGACAATGCTGTTGATGGCTCTAATCACTGCAGGACTCACAGTTCTCATCTTTAAAGCAAGCATAATAACACCCACCTTTCACAGTTTCCTAAGGATTAGAAATTACACACACATACAAACATGTAGATAGGCACAGACAATAAAGCATGGAATTGACTTATTTGTCACTCATTAAATATTTGATTTTATTACATCTATAAATATACAACCACATACAATTTAGAAAGCTTTCTAAAACAAACTTTCAATGGTCATAGTTTTGAAGTAGTGCAAAAAAATAAACCCTAGATACAGTGATAAGGTGACGCGGAGGTGACATCGAGCCTGAAGAACGCAAAACTTCATTTTCTATTTAATTGGAAGGACAAAGCAAGAAGGTCTTTACCAGAAACCCTGATGACTGGTTTTTAAAACACGGATTGCCAACTAGTACATTCAGAGAAATTTCCAAAGTGTAAAAACAGCCGTCCTCAATTAGGACCTTCTAGAAAATGTAAAAGGTTCTCTACCCTCTGATCTGCAGAATTTTTGTTGTTGGAGAACAAGCACTAAACAGATGGGAGATGTATTTATGGTTTTCCCCTTTGCAATCTACAAAATGATGAGGATAAAACGAATTAAACTATAGCTTTGATGCTTTTGAGCTTTTTAGTAAAGTTAGAGAGGGCTGATGAAGTTGGAAAAAGTTGCTCCTCTCAATATGGCCAGGAGGAAGGAGAAAGAGTCAGATCACTCTGGAGTCTACATAAGGATGAATAATGGAAAATGGATATGATAGTACAAATTTTCTATGAAATAAAACATAAAATAAAACAAACAAAAAAAAGGCCAAGTATTGTCTGAAGTCTCAGTGGACAATTCTAGCACTTACCTCATAACAGTGTGCAGATCCCATGAAAACTTTCCCAATATCAAGCAGTTCAAAGTTGAAGTGAACCTTTGGTCCCATTCCTTCCCCTTTGATTCGAAGGGGCAGACGGATCTCTCGGCCTACAAAAACAATTCAGATTTTATTGCCCTAAATGGTGCTTTATTACCCCCAAATTACTACTTTTCCCCCACAACTTGTTACTGCTGTGCAATCAAGATTATTAAACAATTCCTGGTACTGCACTGAGAGAAAGGCAATCCATCAATGCTCAAGATTTACCCTGTGTGGGAGCTGATCGTAATCCTGAAAGACATAATCCCAAATGCTATAACCCCGGATGTTGAAATCCCTAGAGACCAAAACCCCAAAAATAGAATTCTGGAAAAAATAATTTTAAAAAGCTTTAAAAGATATTTGTTTACCTTTGTGAAAGGGGATTTATTTGAGAAGCACAAAAAAACACTATGGAACACTTCTTAGGCTACTTTACACAATGAAACAGGAAATAAGAAAATACAGATGTTTGCAAGCATAGCATCCAGGTAAAGTAAGGATAGCCACGTGGGCATAACAGGAGCAGACAAACAGATTCTCCAAGGAACGGGTCAAAAAGGGAACATGTAACTGCATGCCACTGTGGTCGTTAACGGCAGGTGTCCAGATTTATGACTGTAGTCACCTGAAGTACCGCCACGAACAGCCTAGCGCTTTCGGCACGACTGATCAAAGATCACGATGGGTCACCACCACATACACAGTAGCCCAGAGAGCTCAGATCTTGAGAAATTTTATCTTTCACAAATACAGACATACGAAAAGGACATCCCTCAACATTTTTATGTACATGCACAATGCTCACACACCAAGACAAACAGCATGACAATATGCTTTTGTAAAGTCAAATTTCTGACATCCAGAGAACAAAAGAAAAGTTTATCTGATCTCTGAGAGGGAGATCATTTTGTCTTCTGGATTTGTTCCCCCCAGAACCCTGGCCAGTTGGATGGTGCTCGCCCACACTGAGGGCAGATCTCTCCCACTTAGTGCACTCAGATTCACACACCAATCTCCTCCCAGAAAATAATAATAACAATAATAATAATAATACTTCTCCGGGTTTCTTGTTATTGCTCAATCCAGTCACACTGGCACCTAAATTGAAGCCCACAGTCCACCCTTGTCAACTTGTCACCCCCAAGCATCTCCTGAAGCAGAACTGCATTTCCAAATAAAGACAACAAGGTAATGACTCTGCCCACCAGATGCAACTATTCAATGCACAACGGAAAACACATGAACCCCAGAATTCAGCTTTCAAGATGTCAGTGTTCAGGATTCTAATCTCACAGGATTGTGTTTCTTTGACTTTTTGACTTGATGGTTTAGACATCAGAGATTCTAGGATCTTGACATTTGAGGTTATGGCATTCAAGATTGTGTCTTCTGGAATTATGATCCAAACACAGTTTATCTTTAGCAAATAGGATGCTTCTCTTGAGAACCGCCAAGGGACATTGTTTACATCAATATCCCTGGATTTAGGAAGATCCCTGAGTGTAGGGCTGACCTTCACACTCTGCAGAGCTTCCTCCATACAGAGGTAATGATATGTAGTCGACAGCTCCCAATCATACACATCCACAGTGGACCACTGGGGCAAGATGGAGCACAAGGCCTTTGGAGTAAAGACTAGTTTTGTTCTCTTTTTAAAAATAAAATATATTTGCTTGATAATATCTGATAATTAAAAAAGGAAAAAAAGTTGAAAAATTCGCTCATAATTCCATCATCCAGAGGTAACCGCTGTTAACATTTTGGTGCGTATCCTTCCGCATATAATTATATCAAAACACAGTTAATGTGAATGAGAGCACACACTCCACTGCTTTGTAACCTGCTTCTCTTCACCTAAAAACTCATTTGGAGCATTTTCACATGTCACTACCAACAACTCTACCTTCTCCTTCTTCATGTGGCACAGTCAACTATAGGGAGGAAAATGTTTGTAAACTTCTTGCTGGACATTTAAGTGGTTTCCAACTTCTCACTACTGCAATTTATAATGTAATTATTATCCTCAAATATCCATCTGTGAACAATTTTCTTACATTTTCTTCAACCACTTTGAAGACATCATTCCACTGTTTCCCGTGTGAAGGTGGCTCACAGTCTAACTGCTCCTTGGAGATAGTATATCCTGTCTTCTGATTTTTTTTTTTTCTGGCTACATAGTGATTGGTTTTTGTCTTTGGTTTTCAGCAGTTTTATTATGATGTTCCCAGGTGTGGTTGCGTTTTTCTTTAGAATATGTGACTAAATGCGTTTCATCAAGTTTTGAAAAATTTTCAGACATTATATTTTCAAATATGGTTTCTGGTTCGTTTTTTACCTCTCTGTGTATAAACATTACATATATACGTATACACATATATATATGTGTGCATACATACATATATATGTGTGTATATATATTTGTGTGTATATATCCTTTGTGCCACTTTCCATAGACTCTTTAGTTCTTTTTTGTATTTTGTCTCTATATGCTTCAGTATTTTCAGATACTTTCTTTTGATTTATCTGAATCTCAGTTTATACAATATATCTCCGGCTATACCTAACAAGTTGTCAAAACACCCTGAGTTCTTAATTTGTTAATATAATTTTTCAATTATAGATCTTCCATTAGAATTTGTATAGTTTCCAGGCCTCCCCTTAATTTTGTCTGATAAGAACATTTGAAAAACCCATGTCTGATAATTCTATTTGCTGGTTCTTCATGGGTTTGCTTTTATTGTTTATCTTAGTTTTCTATTAGATTGTCTTATCTCCTCACATGTGTGGTTACTTTTGGACAGAATGATAATTAGTGTGTATAAAAATTATACAGATGATTTGAAGCCCTAAGAAGGTATCTTCCTCTAGTTTCTGGCTGGTGACTAGGGGGAATTAGTAATCTCAGATAACCCAGTATAACTGTCCTCTGCTAAGTTTTTATAAAAGAATTGAGGCCTGCAGCAAATCATTTGAGTGATTAGCAAGGATCATCCCAGATGTAAAAGAGAGTAGTTCCTCATAAGCAATAGATGCCTTAGAATATTAGAGATTATTTTCTGAAACCTTAGTGGAGAATTGTCTTAATCAAATCAATATCTGAAATATGATTCAAAGCTGAGCTTCAGGCTTTTTGATTGAGGGCTGGTCCACTTCCAGTTCCCGCTTCACCAAACCCTGAGGGATTACTAGAATCCTTCCTTCTTGGACATCCCAGAAACCTCTATGTTTTCTTCCCTAACCCTACTTCACTTTTCATACTCGCTGCAGTTTCTACCAGAAAGGCAGTATCTTTAGGGATGAAGTGGCCTGTAAAATCTGATGGTCTGGTATCTTTCTCCTCCTGGATCTTGGTTCCATAATTCTTCACTGTCATAGTAATTCTCTTTTGCTTTCAAAACAGATTTTTAAGAATATTTTGCCTTCATTTTCTTTCTTTCCCTTTTTTTGAGACAGTGTCTCACTTTGTCATCCTTGGGAGAGTGCTGTAGTGTCACAAGTCACAGCAACCTCAAACTCTTTGGCTCAAGTGATCCCCTTGCCTCAGCCTTCTGAGTAGCTGGGACTACAGGTGCCCACCACGGTGCTGGCTAATTTTTCTATTTTTAGAGAGATAGGGGTCTTGCTCTTGCTCAGGCTGGTCTTAAACTCCTGAGCTCAAGCAATCCATCCTCCTCAGCCTTCCAGAGTGTTAGGATTACAGGCATGAGCCACTATGCCCAGCTGCCTTAATTTGCTAGTTCTTAGTAAGGCAGTTAATCAAAATTACCCAGCCTACCATTACCAGAAGTAGATTTCCAGGTCAAGGGGCACACACATGACATGTTGATAGTATAGACATACTGCCCTCCAGAATGGCTGCACTAATCATGCAAACATCAATAGCATGTAATGGTTTCTGTCTCTCCATCCTCCCCAGGAACTGGGATATTACTACTTTTGAAAATCTTTGCTAGTTTGATGGTTATCCTCAAATTTATACCATTTAAATTTCAAATTCTTTAAGAAAAAAGCATATATTTGCTCTGTATTTAACATTTTGAAAATTCAAAATACTTATGTTGCTCTGTTGGATGTAATTTTCAGAATTACAAATTCTGGAAATACAAGCAAATACACTTGGAATAAGCAAGTGATATTTCTATTTTATTATCATCATTATAATGCCTTATGACATTTTATCTGTCTTCTGTTGCTATTTTAGCTCTTGTATCTTTAATTTTCTTTCTCCCCATGAATGTCATTTTAAAGACAGGAATACTTGTCCCTTTGTTCCCTTTAGTTCTTAGCAAAATGGTGGTCATTAGGCAAGTATTACTTTGATTATGAGAAACAATAGTAATCCTTGGAACAGCTGACTTATCCAAAAGTTTCCTCTACCCCATTTGATTCCTGGAAAAGGAGTTCCTCTAAAGATCAGGTGTTATTGTTGAAGATAACTCTAGAACAGGGGTTCTCAACCTTCCTAATGCCGTGGCCCTCCAATACAGTTCCTGTGGGTCATAACCCACAGGCTGAGAACCACTGCTCTAGAATATAAGTGTGGCTTTCAGAGGGCTCAAATCTTCTCATGCTACTCTGTTATTTTAGAGTTCTAATCCATTGGCAATGATGTGGTCAAGAGAAAAGTATTTTGACTGAGATCCAACTTTTGGAATGGCCAAGAAAGAGAACTGCAAATATATCACAGAATAAACTGCGGGACTATTTATAACTGTCAGGCCTGAAACTTTCTCCATATGTTACCTTGACTGCATTCCTTAAAAAAAAAAAAAAAAAGGGAGACATTTTGTAATAAAGCAGTGAGCCAATGATTCTTTGGTAATTATTAATTACTTCAGAGGAATTTGTTGAATTTGTCACTAGCCACTTCCCTCACTCAGAATACAACATGAGAACTAGTAATATCCAACCTTGCCTTTCTAAGAGTTAGTCTAAATTTTAGGGTCACATTGTAAATGCTACTTCCCACAGATTTTCTAAGCAGATATTTTTCTTATCTTGGAAAATGGCTGCAAGGGAAACAAACATGAAGGAACTTAGTAAGCTCTAAGGACAGATACCTACTAGAAGAGAAAAATATTAAATTTTTTTATGAAATAGATCAGTTTCTCGTCTATGATTAGTCTCCCGGTTTCATACACGAGAAGAGAGAGATGCACTATAGAATCCCATTAATGACCTTGAACCTCAGAATGCAACAGATTCCTTTGTATTACATAACCAGAAAATGCAAACAATGGGCTTTCAAAACCTTTCTGTCTGCCATGACAGAGTTGGGATGCAGTCCCTCCTCCTATCCAAAATACAAAAAGGAAAAAAAAGTTGATTAATATATGACAAATATGTATGAATGATTATCTCATCTCAAAATGAAGGAAACAAAATACCAAGGGGTAGAAATAAAAGGGGAACCCAGTTAGCACAATAAACTAGCAAGATGACTCAAAGAGGGCTCAGAGATTTGTAGAGTAGATACAGCCCTTCTGGTCTAGTGATTCCAGAGAGGGGGCACAAAGCCTTGTTTCTATCTGGGAATGGAAAATTAAACTGAGATCTTTGTATAAATCCAGGATTTTTACAAAAAGGAAACTAGGGAAATTCTATCTATTCGTCTTGGGACAGAAATAATGAAGCTTGTCTTCTATCTAGAACTCAAAATAGGGCGAAGAGGCTCCTATAAAAGCCCCATGTATAGGTATGAGATCCAAATTTGCACTATCTGATAGGCACAGGAATCAGAAACTGAGAAAATAAAAATCATTTGTTCCTTGTCAAAAAATAAAAAACTGCTTTGAAGGAATATTTTCGTGATCTAGTACCCAGGCTAAAAGTGAACTCGTAATACAAACATTTCAAATCATTTGAAGAAAAAATCTAGTAGGAGACCAATCAATGGTTACACAAATATGTGAGTCAGCAGCCTAAGAGTCTGAAACAAGAGAAAACCCTTGAAGAAACTCTACCATAGCATTCTTCAAATCTTTGACGAGGTAGATAAAGAAATGTAAACCATTTAGTAAATTTCACATGTACCTAAATGTAGAATATAAATGTCTCAACATAATAACTAAGAAAATGCCATGAAGGCTATATTAACCAGTTTGATGAAAATATTTCAAATTTTATATAAAACCAGCACATTATACCCCATGATTGCATTAATGTACACAGCTAGATTTAATAAAAAAAAAAAACCATAATGAAGGAATAAAATAGGAACATATTCAAACTATATATAACTTCTTTTTTTTTTTTTTTTTTTGCAAGAATAGCTTCCCTTTATTGAGGGCTTACTGTGTGTCCGGCACTAGCTCCCTGGGGGACATAGTGCACTCATACCACCTGGATGGCAGAGCCCACGGCACACCTAGGCTGTACAGGGTGGTCTGTTGCTCTCAGGCTACTCACTGCACAGCAGGGGACTGCACTGAACCCTGTAGGTGACAGCGGTGAGTATTTGTGTATCTAAACACAGAAAGGCATGGTAAGAAGATTTTGTAAAATACTGTGAATGGAGCTTGCAGGGCTGGAAATTGCTCTGGGTGAGTCAGTGAGTGACCTGAAGGCCTATATATAACTTCTTAAAGTGAAAACCAAGTGAATGAAATTTAAAACTGAATAGATGAATATATCAAAGAGTAGATATAGCTGAAGAAAGAATTAGCCAAATAGATATTACAAAAATATCCAGAATGCATCATAGTGAGACAAGGAGAATGAAAATGCAAAGGAAAATTTAATAGACACAGTAATTCCATGGGAAAGGCATACAAAGGCTGTCTGGAAAGTATCCAGCTATGTCATGTGAAAAATAGTATTAATAATGGCTAGATGCTTTCCAGATAGCCCTTGTATATCTTAAAGAATTTCCAGAAGGAAAGAAGTGACATAATTAGAGGAAAATCGCAGCAAACAGACAATAGCTGAGAGTTTTCCAGAATGAAAACTTCTTACCGTATATACTCAAGTATAAGCCTAGTTTTTTCCGGCACAAAATTTGTGCTGAAAAACCCGAACTCGGCACAAATTTTGTGCCGAAAAAACTCGGCTTATACTCGAGTATATACGGTAGTTTAAGTAAGTTTATATCAAGTACCACAGAGGATAAATAAAGGCAAATCCATCATAATGCAACTGTGCAACACCAAAGCAAAAAGTCATTCTTATTATCAATCTGAGAGAAAAGACAGATAATCTAAAGACATGGTAGACTGCAGTAGACTTCCAGTGGCAACAATTCAAGCCGTGCTGTTAGGAAGCAAATTGCCGCTCACAGAGGCCACAGACAGGGGTCCTCGCAAACAGCTCCAGGTGAAGTCCTTGCCAATACCCAACATTAATTGTCAGACAGGTGGGTAAGTGAGCTATAAAATGACATGAGACTCTACTTTCAAGATGCTCCAGCTGATACGATGTGGGGCAAAGAGGAACTGTCCTCGCTGAGTCTTGATCAGCTTTCAGTTCTGAGAGCGAAATGAGTGACTGCTAGTTGTTTAAAGCCACTAAAGTTAGGTTGGTTTGTTATACAGCAATAGATACATGGAACAAAGTGGCTTAAACAAATCTGGAGTTTTGTTTTGTTTAAATATGAAGGGCATTGAGAAATAAGAACAGTTGGAAGGTTAGGAGAGTAGGGTATAATGATGACAGTGATGATAACTTGGTAAGGATGAAGAAAAGAAGAAATGTTGATAGCTACTTTCTCTTATGTTGCAGAATCATAAAATTGTATTTACTATAGCTTTCTTCTTTAAAGATTTTTTTCCCTAACAGACAAAGTCCTGCTCTATTGCCCAGGCTGGAGAGCAGCAGCACAGTCATGGCTCACTACCATCTCAAACTTCTGGGCTCAAGCAATCCTCCCACTACTGCCTAGTGAGTAGCTGGGACTATAGGCGCACAACAACATATCTGGCCAATATTTACAATTTTTGTAAAGTTGGGGCTCTCACTATGTTGCCCAGGCTGGTCTTGAACTCCTGGTCTCAAGGGATCCTCTGATCTTGTTCTCTAAAAGTGGTGGGGCCACTGTCCCTTGGCCTCTACTATAGTTTTTAAGAAGTCTTAACACTAGTCCTCACACCTTATTCGTGTGTGTGTGTGTGTGTGTGTGTGTGTGTGTGTGAGAGAGAGAGAGAGAGAGAGATTGAGAATAATATAGGCAATTCTAGCTGATTTATTTCTTCCATAAGAACTTCAGAATCACCTTGACTAATAAAAAACTTCCTGGTAATATAAATGGTATCACATTACATTTACAGGCAGAATTGACCTATTTATGATGTTGATCTTCCTAAAAAAAACAGGCATAAATTGCCATTTGCTTTTGTTTAAGACATCTTAAGTCTGGATTATGTATACATGGATATTTGTATGTTTTTCTCTATATTTTCTCTATGTTTGAATAATTGGTAATTGAGAATATAATTTAAACACAGCTAGTGTTCAAGAAATTTCTCAGGATTAAGAAAACCTATTTTATTATGAGGTTGCCGTGTGATGAGTTTTGAGAAATAAAACCTAGTAGTACGTACAGTACTACTTGCATATTACCCTGAAAACCCTAAAGCATTTAATGATTAGGGTGATTTTTTTCTTTCCTAAGTTTACTTCAATCTCTACTCTTTTGTGCAATTATGATAAAAATCAAAAGCCCCAAATTGCCCTAAAAATTCAGATTTTTTCCTTCTTAAGATGTACAATGGATGAGGTTTCAACTTAATTGGGTATTTGAAGAAAGTGGGTGCATCTGGAATCGTTTCCACCATAAGCTGTTCTGCATTTGACTCTGAAGCACCCGTAACGATACATTTCACAGTTTAAATCAGAAAGGGTTATTTTCTTTTGATGTTCCCATACACTGATCCAAACCAAATTTGTATAGCTGCTCCTGGCATTTTTTTTTTTAAAAGGCAATCTTCACGATTAAGTTAGGAATTTCCTATTCCACGGGACAGCTAAAATAGTTGCAAGATCAGTTTTAAGACCTCCATCGAACCATTAGCAAGTCTTTACAAATATCTGAAACAGATTTAGCTACTTCTAAGAAAATGTGATGATTTCAAATGTAGAGGAATCATTCAGTTTCAGATCAATGGAAAAGATTTGCATAATGCTGTATTTTCAGTATTCAAACCTGAGCAGATCATTCCCCTGCTTAGAGCCCTTTGGTGATTACTTGGAGTCAGGAGTTTGACACTAGCCCAGTCAGTATAATAAGACCTTTGCCTCTCAAAATAAAATAAAGAAAGAAAAAAAAATTATCCAGGCATGGTGATGCACACCTGTACTCAGGAGGCTGAGGCAGAGGATAACTTGAGCCCAGGAATTCAAGGTTACAGTGAACTATCATCACGCTACCACACTCTAGTCTGGGTGATAAGAGTGAGGCTCAATAATAGGTAAATAAGTAGCTTTCAGCAGAAAAGAAGGTTGCAGTTGGAGAAGTGGGTTCAATCTCATGCATCCCGGGAGACCTCCCTCAAGACCAGCAGCCTTCCCTGCTACTTTCTAGCTCTGAACGTATGTTCACAGAAGGGACCATGAAACACAAGTAGAGCAAAAGCAACAGCATGGATGAGATAGGCAGGCTGATTTCACTTACTTGCTTTTCAAAACAGGCATTACTAAACTGTATTGTTTAAGGACATGTACATGGAGTAAAAACTGTACATGAAAGCCAGGAAATGATGGTTGTGAAGGACAGAATGGTGGTTATCTCAGGCGAGGGTAAGTGAGAGGCGTGCGATTGGGGAGGGATATATAGGAACCACCTTCAAGGGGCCTGGGGATATTCTATTATTAATCTCAGTGGCAAATACATAGTGTTTGCCTTTTATTTGTTATAATGTACATGCATGTGTCTTAGTTTTCTATTGCTGCTACAACCAGTAATCGCAAGCTTAGTTAGTGGCTTACTGTACAGATCCCTTATCTTAAAGTTCTAGATGTCAGAAGTCCAAAGTGGGTCTCACTGGGTTAAAATCAAGGTCTTGGTAGGGCTGTGTTTCATTCTGGAGGCTTTGAGAGAAAATCTTTTTTTTTTTTTCTTGGCCAGGGCCGGGTTTGAACCCACCACCTCTGGCATATGGGGCTGGCGCCCTACTCCTCTGAGCCACAGGCGCCACCCTTTGAGAGAAAATCTTATTCAGCTTTTCCAGTTTCTAAAAGCTGCCTGAATTCCTCGCCCCACCCTTCTTCAAAGCCAGAAATGGCTGTCAAGACTTTCTCATGTTGCTTTATTCTGACACCTAGACCAATACTTTCACATATCTCTTTGACACTTAGGGACCCTTGTGATTATACGGAGACACTCACATGATCCAGGATAATCTTTCTAACTTAAGGTCAGCTGGTCAGTAACCTTAATTCCATCTGCTGCCTAATTCTTCTTTGCCATGGAATGAAATATATCCTATAGGAACATATTCACAGACGCTGGGGATTAGGACACGGGCACCTTTGGGAGGCTACTGTGCTTACTGCTGTGTGGATTATGTGCATTTTTGAATCTATGTTTTATTATATAACAACACAAGGTTAAAAATTAAGTTGTGATGGTTCTCACCTGTAATCCCAGCACTCTGGGAGGCCAAGGCAGGTGGATCGCCTGAGCTCAGAAGTTTGGAACCAGCCTGAGCAAGAGTGAGATCCCATCTCTACTAAAAATATAATGGGCAGCTATAGTAGCTACAGTCCCAGCTACTTGGAAGGCTAAGGCAAGAGGATCACTTGAGCCTAAGAGTTTGAGGTTGCTGTGAGTTATGATGCCACAGCACCCACTGAGGGTGACAGTGAGACTCTGTCTCAAAAAAAAAAAAAAGAAAAAAAGGCAATGTGACAAGCATTATATAAAGTATACTATGATTTATGTAAAAAGGCAGGAGAGGGGGCACCACCTGTAGCTAAGTGGGTAGAGTGCCGGCCACACGCACCAGAGCTGGTGAGTTCAAACCTAGCCCTGGCCTGCTAAAAATAAAAAAAATTGCTGGGCATTGTGGTGGGTGCCTGTAGTCCCAGCTACTTGGCAGGCTGAGGCAAGAGAATTGCTTGAGCCCAAGAGTTTGAGGTTGCTGTGAGCTGTGACGCTGGCACTCTACCGAGGGCAACAATGTGAGACTCTGTCTCAAAAAAAAAAAAAAAAAAGGCAGATAGAAATACCTATGTGTATTTGTTTCTCTATGCCATGTATATCTCAGAGTAAAGCAAAACAAAATAAAACAAGGGAAGGAGCTCTTCTGTCTGCCTATGACATATTTCTTAGTGACCTAAGACCTGGAGGTTTTGCCATCTCGTTGAAGATAATAGTAAGGAATCATCACTAGCTCTTGAAAAGACACAGAACTGCACAGAATTGACAGGGAAGATAACATGGAATTACCATGTAAACAAAGCCCTTCCCTAGTAATCGTATCTTTTAATAAACCACTAACAAAATAAAGAAGAATGTCATGCAGATGGAAAATTACACTATTCACTTCACCCAGGGAGTGAATCCTGTGGGGGAATTTAGAAATACAAATGAAACAATAGATAAATATAACTAGCTGTGTAATGTTTGGGAACCTCCTGGAGAGCAGCCAACCCCCCTGGAATAAAGCCAAGCACGACGTCCATGGGGAGCTGCAGATGGGAGGCAGGTCCCACCACCTGTGGCCGGGGGGGGGGGGGGGACACTGGAGCATCTCCAGCCCACATGTGACGCCGCTGGGCCAGCATTTCCTCCAGGTCCATGAGGAAGTCTGGTGTAGGTGATGCTGGTCTGAAGTGTGGAAACAGACTTACGTCAATCCAGAAACTCCTAGACCATTCTGCATCCATTCTAGGGAGCTTTTAATCCTACACTCATGTGCAATGGAGAGACCAAACCAGGGTTCAATCAATCAATCATTCTTTCTCTCTCTTTTTTTTTTTTTTTCAGTTACTTGCTCATTCGCGTAATCAACATTTACTGAGAAACGGTTTTCTTGGTACTAGCAACAGAAGATAAATGTATGATTCCAACATGTATAATTTTATAGACAGGCAAAAGTACACTGTTTTGCTTAGGGATGAATTTTTTAGGTGGTAAAATTACATACGAAAGCTAGAGAACAACTATATAAGTTTAAAATAGCCACAGCACCATACTTTCCTGGGAAAACCATACATAAAAAAGCAAAAGTAAGTAGCATCAGCTACTGTTCCAGAGGCTGATTTGCTCCATTACGACTGAGATTAATTAAGATAATATCTACCAGCCTTCTTCACTATGGTTAGTTTTCTCTCCTTTATAACTGGTAAGCGTTTTCAGGGAAGATAAAATCCTCTTCCATGCCCCACTTTCACCCATTACTTTAAGATCCACTGATGCAGCTGGGCACGATGGCTTACGCCTGTAATCCTAGCACTCTGGGGGCCGAGGTGGATGATAGCTTGAGCTTATGGGTTCGAGACCAGCCTGAGCAGAAAGCAAGACCCCCCATCTCTACTAAAAATAGAAAAACAATGAGGCAAGAAGATCACTTGAGCCCAAGAGTTGGAGGTTGCTGCAAGCTATGACACCATGACACTCTACCCAGAGCAATGGCTAGAAACTGTCTCAAAAAAAAAAAAAAAAAAAAAAAAAAAATCCACTGATGATGCTTAGCTTTTTACCTGCATTGGTTATTACTGTGCTGACTGCCAAATGGTGTATTTTTATTAAGTGAATTTATAGATTCTTATGTAACAAATGGATTATAATCTATTAATGTTATAATTTATTTTGGTTCTTGGCTCATTCCAAATGTGCTCGGTGGGTGTTTCTTACTGGCTTCTGTGTCTTTTTGACATGTCCCCATCATTCTTTGAGTACTTCCTTATTTTCCAGCAAAGGGGATGGTCCAGGTTCATCTTATTCTTTCCCTGCCTCAGTCTTGGAATCAGCCAGGTCATTTCACTACAGAGTAACATTTAGAAGCCAAGCTTTGGGTGCTGGGTGTGCTCATTGTAGGGTCTCAAGCTTCCAGGACCTCTCAACGGACATAGCCAGGAAATTTACATATGGCTATATGTAAATACACACATTTACATATGCATATACACATTTACATATACATATACACACATTTACACATATATTTGTTTCTATATATGTCCATACATATCAACAAAAACAAGTTCATACGAACAACTGCAATTCCAAAGGGTTTATCTCAGCTGCCTTCTTTGTATCTCCTTCCTCCAGGAGTGAAAAATATTGGCTCCCATCATCCTCAATATATTTACCTTTTGGTCTAATTCATCTATATTATTGAATCTCCTGATGCATTTAGGTTGCTACCCTACTTGTATACCCTCCTTGTTGTTCTTTGGCCTCTGCCAGGCTGTCTTCCCATCCCACTTGGCCTGAATTACCTTGTTTAAAACTTAAAAAAAAAAAAAAAGGTAGCCAAATACTATGAAAGGCACAAAAAAATAACACTGTGGGTATTTGTCACAAGTAATGATCTTACTGCTCTAAGAGCCATGGTTCCCATTTCCCCTGACTGCCACCGCAATGATAAGGCCCTTTCAAGTTCGATCTGTTCTAGAAAGAAGTGGCAGGTGCATCAATTGGTTCTGTTATTCCCGTACTGATATGGTACACGGCCCATGACTGAGCACACGTACACTCAGACACCTCTACTTTACGTGCTCTGGGCACTTGGTAACCTGAGTTTACCACATACAAGAGGTCTTTACCTGAAATGTCACAGTAAATGGTCTGTTGGTAGAGCTTGGCTTCTAGAGGCTTAAAGTACACTGTGATTTCAGCTGATGAATTGGGCCAGAGATCGCCTTCCTGAAAAACATGAAGGAAACATTAAAAAACAATATGGTGAAAGGAAGACACTGTTTTTAAGTGTTGTTATTATGCTATAATTCCACAAGTTTTTTCAGAAAATTGTATACATTTAAGGTATACAACATGCTTACACACACACACACAAAAAATAGTAATGAGTACTGCAGTCAACTAAATTAACAAGTCCTTTCTGTCACAGAGTTACCTACTATACACGTGTGTTGAGAGCCCCTGCTCTCACAGCAAATTTCTAGTAGTATACATTATTATTAACTGCAGTCACTGTGCTGTACACAGGCCTCTGGAACTTATTCATCTTATAACTTCAAGTTTGTGCCCTTTGACCAACACCCCCTCATCTTCCCCAGGCCCTCACTTCTGGTAACCACCAGTCTGTTGTGTTTCTGAGTTTGACTTTTTTCTGGCTTCCATAGATAAATGGGATCACATGGCCCTTGTCTATGTTTGGCTTGTCTTAGCACAATGTCTTCCGATTCCATCCAGGGTGTTGATGAATGGTAGGAGCTCCTTGTGCATGTCTTTACCATTTGTCTGCTGACAGGCACAACAGCTTGGCTGTTGTGAATAGCGCTTTAAGGAACATGGGGGTGCAGACATCGCTCCAAGATACTGACTTCCCTCCCTTGGGGCATATACCCAGGAGAAGGACTGCTAGGTCATGCGGAAGTTCTATATTTAATTTTTGAGGACCCTCTATGCCATTTTCCACAATGCCTATACATATCTACATTCCCACCAATGGTGGACAAAGGTTCAATTCTAGGAAATTCAAAGGGAATATTTTGACAACAAATGTAAGAAGGCATCATTTCACCCAGCAAGTACTCAACTTAGACTGCTGGTTAGTTGGAAACAGGCTTCAGACATAATTTCAGTGAGTTTATAAATAATGAGTTGTAAAGGAAACTGGGGTGTATAGAGCATTTTAAAAATGTGTATTGAGTGAACATTCACTGTCTGTCCAACGTGCGCCCAGCTCCTGGGCTTCAGAGAAGCAGAAAGGTATGGGTCAGACTGCAGGGTGCTCACACCTCAGTGACATGATAAACATGCATACAGACATTTTATATGTGATCAATGTATAGAAATAAAGGCCAGGGGGGCCACCGAGGAAGAAGCACCTGACTTCCTCAGTGGAGGCACCTGCTACCTTTTGAGGGAACAGCACAAAAACACTCTTATTCTAGAAAAACATAGCAATCGTCTGAGGCAGAACAATGGCTGATTAGACTCTGCCTTTGCCCCAGTCTGGTGCTTCTCCTTTTAATCTGAACCACCCCAACATCATATGGGGAAACCACATTTTGAAACTGTAATGTAACATGCTATGTACCAGAATTCCCTTGTTAGATATACTTTGATTAAAAAAAATGTTTTTGTACTGACCACAAAACCCAGGGCCTCTTCATTCACTTCTCAGGGCTGTGAAAGAAGATGCTAATAGCACTGGCCTCGAGGGTTTCCTGAGATCTGATGAGGTCATGCAGGTCAAACGCTTTGCCCACTCTCGGTAATGAACTCAGTAAATAATTATTCACTACAATCCATTTTATTTTCAGGACGCTTAGAAGGACTAAGATGAAAGTATTGAAAAAAGGGGGAAATGTTTTTTCTGTTTTTAGGAAATAGGGCCAAATGAGCATATTTGATAAATACATGCAGAAATCTATAAACAGTCCCACCAGCTAAATAGAAAACTCAGGAAAGACAACTTGATAAATAATTAGGCTCCAGTTGCAGACTGTCCCCAGTGCATACTCTATTTGGAGTCTGGCTAAAATGAACATACTTCTGGAATAAAGAATTAAGAAGAAAATGGCTTAAATGCAGACACCAAACAAGAGAAGGAAAATCAAAATTATGAACATAGCTGATCGGTGTACTTCTCAGGCAGTGTTCCTCCTGACTTCAGAATGAGGGATGAGACAGAGGCTCCAAGAAGTGGCAGGGAGGGCGGAGAGCATCGTGCAAGTTCTGGGGGGGTCTCACATCCCCCCTCATATGAGCCTGTGAGAATGAAGGCTCCGTGTGGGCAAGCACTCTTCTGTCCCCACATCTACAGCAGAGATGGTTCTTAGTGGATGCTCAAGAAATATTTCCTGAATCAGCCGAGTCTACTCACAGTTTGTACTCTGTGTAGTTATTAGTAGATACCTATTCATCCCTGCAACCTATTTCTGCCATTTCCTCTTCATCTGAAAGCCCCCAAACCACACAAGTTTAGAGGCAAAATACCTGGGAGACCACACCAGGAACAGAGAAGTCCTGGGCACTTCCATTTATTCGGACATTTCCCTGTGATGTTTTGGCAAACTTGAAACAAGTGTCTGTTCTCTTCTGACAAATGACACATAGCTGGCCTCTGTGGATGGTGGGTATTTTTTAGTGATATGGACGGTGAGAAGCACTCATGGCTGGACTTGGCAAAGAGGCTGGGCACATTAAGCGGCTCGCCCACTCATGCCTTCGGCCAACCACTGGTCTGTCAGTGAGTTTCACATCTCAGAGCTACTAGAGTCCTGGTTTATTACTAACCTTTGAGACAAACATATTCCCCTGGTGGGTTTAGACTGTACGGTAGGTGTACAGCGTGGACACAGCCAACCTGCTCCTGGGCAAGGACTATGTGGGGCCTTCTTGAATCCTGAGAGAATCCATGCTAGAAAAGACTCACCAGAATGGCAGGAAGTGGGACTCAAAAGGACATAACAGAAATTAGATAAGCTCTGCACATGTCAAAAGTCACAGATTTTCTGGCTTGAGGTAGGCTGCAGTGCTTTCAAATGCATCATCCCAGCAAGAGAACCCAGGATACCCGTGCTGAAGAAGGTAACACACTTACGTTCTATCCCAGAAGCACCCTGGGATGGCCATCATCGCAGAAGTTGGCCCAGCAGCACTGGTGGGTTGGGAAATAGGTGGTGATTGACATGCCCAAGAGGTGACCAGAAGGCCCTCAGAGGAGAGAGCATGGGTGCTCCAATGTGATCAGTGAGAGCATCACCCAGTGAGGAGATTCTGGGGGAGAGAAACCTTTGTTTGTGGTAAGGGGAGACCAGTGCAAGGGACTCTGCAGGGTCTCGGTTGGAGTTACTGGCTCTGGGCTTTCTTATCACAGACCGCAGCTGTTCTTCTGTGCCTGCCCAGGAGATAATGCGTGGATGGACTCTATTTATTCTAAAATCCTCTCCTGGGCTTGCAGTGGATCCCGTGTATTAAGAGGGCTGCCTGTATCTGCAAAAACAGAGTGTGGCCGTTGGCTTTCCTCTCACAGAGTGAAGTCTGCAGTATTAGGGCATTTGAAGGAGTTAAGAACATTGAGAAGATGGCTTCTATTTTTCAGTTGAAATTCAAATAAAAGTTAAAGAATTTCTTTCCAACAAAACCTCAACACATAGCATTTTCTAGCAAGTAAGAACAAACCTCAGAAATAGGCAATAAGCCTAAAACTCAGACCCTACTTTCAGTTATGTCTTTAAAACATTTCTTCTCCGACACTTCTGAAGTTAACTGCTGCGTCATTTATGTCTGAGTAAAACCTTTCTTTATCTCTCAGTTCTAAAGTTTCTGAAAATCAGAGCATTCAGAATTTTTCCTCCTGGCTTTGCCATCAATATCCCTTCTTCTCAGTCCTGGAAAACCTGCCTGGTCACACAGGGTCCCTCCCCTTTTGATGTCCTTTGTTCCATAACCCCAGTCCCACCACTGCTCATTTTCCTGCTCCAAATGAGAGGGTGAGTATACAGGATTGACTTTGTAAGTGACTACCACCTTGTTTGTCAAAAATAATAGTCAAAACGGCCTTCAGTTATATTGTAATTATCTTCCTTCTTGGTCTTAAGGTTTTGTTTTTCCTTCAGCTTTATAATGAGCAAAGTTATTTTCATTTTACTTATTAATTAAGTGCCCTGCTGGAAGGAACTTTGAATTTTCAGGACTAAACTTAAGTCACTTATTGTAGGTTTTGTCCAAATATTAAATATCTCTGGACACGGAATTTCACATTTCCTTCTGTAACTAAAAAAAACAATCAAGTAACTTGATGGCCACAGTTCTGAGACTTTCTGATAGGTGTTAAATACAATCGTGAGAAAGGTATCCTTTAAAACCAATCTCCTTTGAAAAATTATGTTGATGATGACTGAAGGGGCTTTTTAAAAAATCTCCCTTTAACATCCTTAAATAAAAAATGAAAATATTTTTAAAAATCACCTTCTGTTTCCTACTCATCTCTTTTCCTTCTTTCCTTCCTTCCCTCCCTCCCTCCTCCTTTCCGTGAAAGACTATTTCATGCTAATCTTGCCAAATCAAAATCCAAAAGTCAAGAACAGCGACTTACAAATATATTTAATTTGGTTGGTTTATCTGAAAATTTTTAATGTAACTTAAATTATAATATAACCAAAATATGCTATTTAGTTATACTTTGAACATAACTTAAAATGTTAGAGAAGCATCAATACAACTAAATAGTATATATTTTTATAATTAAAAATTATAACATAACTCAGTCGTTATATTTCCCAGCTTACATTTAGAAGAATGATCCAAATGTTTGCCCACTCAAAAGCTATACTCTCTAATAATCTTACAAGAGACAAGCGTGTCTAACTACAAATCATAATACTTATAACTGAGAGTTCAGATCCCACTCTTGTTAAGTGATTACACACATTGTTTAGTTTGATCTTTACAACCTCCTGAAGTAGCAGTATCCTCATTCTACAGATGAGAAAATCAAAGCAGAAAGAAGTTAAGCATCTCACCCAAGGCCGGACCAGTAGTAAATGGCAGAACTAAGATTCTGTAATAATTTTTTTCCTAACTTCCCCAACCCCATGCACTTAAAATAAAAGGTCAGTCTTCACCTTTCTCACAACATCATAAAAAAGGAGAGAAGAAATTTTAGGACGCTACAGCCAGTAAACAGGCTTAGTAGACCCTGCTGTTCCTGTTTGGTGAACACAGAACCACACCCTGAGTGTTCAGAGCCTTCCAGTCACCTCTGGCAGGAGGTTCTTATGGTTAACACAGTCAACATTAATAGGCTGCAGCTCCTGAGAAGTGCAGTGGCAGGTCTTTATCCAGCTGCCCTGGTTGGGCACATGTCAGGGACCAGGCAGCCCAGGATAAGTGGGTGAATAATGACTTCAAGAACAGGTACAATATGGGATTAATTCCATTATATTTCATCCAAATGGAAATGTTCTTGACTATACAAACAAATATTTTCAGCTACCTTATAATTTTTTTAAAAAATATTAGAGAAGCATCAACATAAAGAATTTCTCAGTCAGGTGTGGTGGTTCACGCCTATAATCCTAGCTCTCTGGCAAGCTGAGGAGGGTGGATCACCTGAGCTTAAGAGTTCAAGACCAACCTGAGCAAAAGTGAGACCCTGTCTCTACTAAAAATAGAAAAACTAGCCAGGCATGGTGGCAGGCACCTGTAGTCCCAGCTACTTGGGGGGCTGAAGGAGGAGGATCATTTAAAAGAAGTAGTTTGAGGTTACTATAAGTTAGGCTGATGCCAAAGTACTCTAGTCTAGACAACAGAATGAGCCTCTGTCTCAAAAAAAAAAAAAAAAAAAAAAGAATTTCTCCTGGAACATGGAAATACGCTTTTAAGTTTATCAATGATTAAACTAAAACAAACAAACAAACAAAAGAATCACCTATTGAAATCTATAATCTCTTCCACATCCCCATGATTACTTTTCTGGATCTTTGAAGATCAGTAAGAGAAACCATGACTCTCTTTGATACCACTTAGGGCAAATAACAGTTCTCTCAAAGAGAAATGGAAAAGTAAATGAAAGTTAAAAAACTGAAAGTAAACTATCTTGATTACCATGGGGAGAAAAGATCATATTGGCACATGACACACAATGAGACTTTTCTTCTCCATTATGTCACCTGGGACAAGAAACTGTGAATCAAGTAGAATTATGATTCTCAAAATAATGGCCATTAAAATTTCTGAAAGAGGCCTTCTGTCAGAGGAAGCTTCATAAAAGGCATATTCTATCCTGATCTCAGCTCCAACCCAAATACAGTGAAAATTCCACTGGGGCTTTATAGAGCAGCGGTAGTTGTGTGTGATGTTCATACATTTCTCTGGAGAGAAAGGAATTGTGTCTCGTCTAGCAAGGGAGAGTGTTAACTTATTTAATGAGCCATGAAGAACTAAGCTGTGTCTAAGACTTCCCCACCTACGCCGCAGGTTCTCCAATACAATAGTGAATGTTCCAGCACAATTAGAAACACAGTGGCCCAACTCGAGGATCTGTAAGGATGATCCTATTAAATGGGAGCTGAAGAATGGGAAGACCACTCTGCCGGAGAAGCCGTGACTCCTCAAGGACAGTGCGCTCTCAGCAGGTCCCTGTCCTTTCTCCTTTCTGGTGTCCATTTCCAGAGAGTCAGCTCCACATGTTTGCAATGTGAAAAGGGCACGCGGTAAAAAGCTGGCTCTTTCTTCTTTGGTAGCCATCTGGGCTTCCACCCAACCGGGTTCTGCTGAGCTCACATGCTAGGCCCATTTGGGAAAAAGAAAGTAAACTAAATTTGAGCTGTGCTCTCCAAGTCCGAATTGCTGGAACAGCAAGTTTTCCACAGGCTTAGATGATGACAAAGTATGGTTTACTATTACTTAGGTGGTATTAAAGAAATTATCAAGTTTCTTTTTCTTTTTAAGGCTTAGTTAAATTAAGCTTAAGCTTCCCAAGGGATAATGGATGAAGTTTTCTTTGATTGAGGAGACACTTGCTAGCAGAAGCAGAAATGTTTCCCTGCTCACCGATGGCAGCCAATCGCCTAGGGCCAATGTGGGTAAATACCTTTTAAATTCTCAGATCTTTCTTTTTTGAGAAAATAGTAACTGTTCGACATTTAGAAAATTGCTGCATCTTCAAAGTGTGACCTGAGCCAGCAGCCCCAGAGTTTAGAAACAAGGCCAGAACATCTGTGCTGCGGTTTCCCAGAGGACCCCTCGATGCCCATGGAAAGTGAAAGCTTAATTCTCTCTTTCTGCCCGGTGATAGTCTTTTACATCTCAATTCTCAAAACTGTGTCTTTTGTCTTCAAATCTCTCTCTCTCTCTGGGAGTACCCAAGAGATCTAAGCAGAGGAAATAAGAGAATGAAAACTGCCAAAATTCTGTAAATACAATAGAATATTGTATTTCTGAAGTAGCCGATTCCACTTGCTTTTCTGGAAGGCACAAAACATGCACAATAGACTCAATTTTGCAGTTCTTTCCCAAAGGGTAAAAAGCCCCACATGGAGGCAGGTGGCTCCAGAAATTATCAGTATCCTACAGAACCTAGTACCTTCCCTCGGTAAGGAATACATGGAAAAATTTAGGCTAATGAGGAACTTGATATAAATAGTAATAACACATCACAACAATGCTGGTTGCTTTTAGAATATTAGTAAATTATCAAATAAAGTTAAAAAAATTTCCTTCCAGCCCTCTGTCCTGGACTGCCTTCTCCCTGTGGTCAATCTGGGTCCTACTCCCCTTCTCCACCAATGACCACTTCCTGGCTCTCTCAGAAGATGAACTCCCATTTCTGTGCCTTGGAGCAGCTACCAGCCTCCCTCTGTTAGGCTCACAGGCTAGAAAGGGAAACAAGCAGGCCTGGGACTCTGTAGCCACAGTAGACCTGAAATGCCCACGTCGACCTCCTCAGGGTTTGAGCAGCAGACACACCGCCCAGCATTTGATGAACATGCTGAGAAGGGAAGCGACCTGTGGCCAGGTGTGTGGCAGGTGGTAGGACAGTGTAAGAACTTGCTGTTCTGGAGTTTGGGGGTCTGTCATTCTTATGGCATTGAGTCAAACCATTTCTTACATGACGTTATCAACAAAATTTGATTTAAATTCAAACCCATCACCACCTCTGGGCAACATAGGGACAGCGATTGATCTCTTGATCTTCAATATCCCTTGTTTTAAATTGAAAGAACCCCTGAAACAGGAACTATGTCCCCATGAAATGCTTAATATGCAGAGAATTCAGTTGGAGCTACACTAATCTTTTGTTTTGCCTTGATGCATTTGAAGAAGAGATACAGATGTAGTTCTGAGAAAATAAGCAAATGTATCTTATTTCTTCTCAGAATGTAAGATAACATTTTGTTCTTCTGTTTTTCTTTTTAAGTTTACCTCATTTGAAAGCAATGACCTTCCTCAGCGCACAGAGGTAAAGAGTCCCTCAGAAAGCAAGGTGGTCTCTAAGCTTCTTCACTGCCCTTTGAATTTTATTTTTTGAGCAGAATACCAATTAGAGAGTGATTATTAAATCAGGAGGTGACATTGCTTGGTTCTAATCTTCTCTGCTTCTTCTGTGAACTCAATTCATATCAAGAAGCTAATTAAAAGGAATCACAGCCTAAGAAAAACTAATCACTGATGCATAGCTCAACCATCAGAGAGTAAGTAATCGCCACTTAGCATAACTGAGCAGATCATAGGCAAGACTCAGGAGAGACCTTCAGTACAGAAAGGTGCAGAACCAGGAATGACAGATAAGCAGGGGACACGAGCTGCGACAGGCTCCCAGCTGATGGAGCCTCTTGGAGACTTCTCGGTGAAGTTGTGGCCTCTACGCCAGCTGAGGGGCCTCTAAAGGTGAGCACCTGGAGGTCCTCTTGGGCCCTCTACAATTGTCCTGTTTAGCTTTGCTCTTAGAATTCCCATCACTTTTCTTGGCCTCAGTGAAGACCTCCACACACACTAATCTTGCCTCCAGTCCTGAATCCCCATCTATAAATTTCAGTTCTGCACTTCCAAAACTTTTTGGCCATCTATAGTCATGTCAAATTCAACACATTTAGAGATAAACTCACTGGCATTCGTTGATTTGCGTCCTCTTATTCATTTGTCTACTTTTGGGAACTGGGCCAGGCACTGGGCTCCAAAGAGGACAAGGCACTCCTTGACCTCAAGGAGCTCAGAGTCTGATCCTAAATTGGAGACTCTGAATTCATGAGCTAAATAGGAACAAAGTGACCTCCCTGCAATACCCTGAGTTTGTGTACAAGGCAACTGAAGCCAGGAGAGACCAAATGGCTGAAGGTCACATTTGCTGTTAGCAAAGCTGGGACTTCAGGCCTCCTACGTGTTGGCTCCTATCACAGACATCATCATGCTCCCTGTCTATCCAGTTCAGCTTTGAGGATTCCACACCAGGTCTCTCCATCAATGGCCAGTCAATGAAAAAGCACCAGTGTCTTCCTTTTGAACACCTCTCACACCCGCCATTTCCTTTCCTTTCCAACCACCCCTGGTGGTTCTGGGTCAGCGTCACCCTCATGATCACCCTGTCTGGCCTATAGAGATGTGCCGTCTCCCCACTGGACCTGCCCTGGCCATCTTATCCTCTGTCCACCTCCTCCAGTTCAATCCACACGTGGGTCCCAGAGGAGCCACTAAATCCCTTGAACACATCCTGCTCCTGCTCCTAACCCTGAAGTGAACCTCAGACACCGGCAGCTCCATTTGCTGAACTGGGATCCTCCGATCACTGGCTCCAGGAGATACTCTGTGGAGAGGGCTGTGGCCACAGGGAAGCTTCTTGCACTCTAGCGCTTGGGGACTCGCCTTCTCTTGAGCCAGTATTTCCCAAACTTATTGGACCACAAAACTCTTTTTCTGCAAGGGACACACATTACAGCCTCTGGAATCTTGCATTTCTAGCATGGTGCGGATATAGCCTGCAGGCTGGCCAGGTAACGTGGGCTTCCTCTACTCTCCTTCCAACTAGAAACGTGTCTATTCATCATTATTTAATACACCAGGAATCTCACAGCTTTCTTTTTCTTTGTTTTTGTAATTTTCCTAGTTGCAAACATTACCCTTCTCCCTTTCCACTTAATTAAATCTTATCCTTCCTTTGGATATTCAATTCCGATCTCATTCTCCTGTAAATCTTTTCCCAACACTCTCATTTAAGACTGTAGCATTTATTTACCTGTATCAGAAAACCAAAATCTCAACAATAAAAAACACACATGGTTCACATTTGTGTCAAGAAGTTAGTGAAATGGCAGAATCTTCCATAATATATCCTCAAAAATAATTTATGAGCTAAGATTATATTGTACTCACAAATAAGAATTGCTTTTAAGTAAAATTAACAGAAAGTATAGTTCTTAAGTAGGGAAAAATGGAAATTAACTTCAATAAATAATTCACTGTAACTGAATCTGAATTCTGCTATTTGGACTAGAATTACTTTAGAAAGCTGCATGCCTTCATTTTCATTTTGCAAAAACTGTCAAGAACCAGCTAATGAATACTATTATGAGAAGAAAAACTGAATAGTGTATGGAAAAGACAAAATCAGGATAAATTTCATAAAAACTATTTATTTTATAAGTGACTATTACTCCCTTCCTATTTCTGGCATTTTTTTCTACATAAAACATATAAATAAAATTAGTCTCATTTATTTGAAAAATACCACTTCTGTACCATTTCTGAATATCACTAAAATGTTTTTCTTCCTAATGGTGAAAAGATGCCTTGTGATAAGAAGGCCTAATTCAGTTTCTGTCTGGAATTCAAAACCAATCACATTAAATGCCATATTTTAACACACATATGTCTCCATCATGAAGCTTTGAGTTATGGAAGGAAGTATGAGGAGAAGAAAATCTGATAGAGTTCTTAGTCTCTCTCCTTCTAAATTAGAAAGAAACAGGGCTCACCTGAGGGTCTCTCACCTGTCTCCTCCTGGCCACCGTGTCTGTGATCCAGGCCTCCAGCCCAGGAGGAGCCGTCGTTGGCCTGGATCTCTGGTACCATCTGGGAAGATCTGGATCGTGTGGATCCAGTGAGTGAGACGACGACTCACTGCTCTTCCCTGCCCCAGCCCAGCTCAGCCACTCGCTGAGGTCAGTAATTCCTTCCTGACCTTTCCAGTCTCTCTGGGCTTGACCTCTTTTCACTTTTTGGTCCTGGTCTCTATTTACCCTCTTGCTGGTCTAACCCACTGTATGTGGAGATCCCTTTGCTCACTTGAGCCCCAGACAGTCTTCTGCCATGACAGAAGATTCAGCCTCAACCTACAACAGACTTATTTTCCTAAATGGACCTTTACTTCGAGCCAACCAGTCTATTCATGGAGCCTTGGATGAACTATGCCACACACACCCACAGTTTCGCTCTCCAAAAGTCCTGCCCATGAGACCTACCAGATTCTCCTCACAGAAAGCCTCCTCTAACCTCATGGCCTGTGACGATCAGCTTGGCCTCTCGTACACTGGTACACCCACTGTCTTACTGTGATTCACAAAGACATCCCCAGGGCATGTCTCCAAGGGGAGAGATTCTTCTTGCAGATTTGCAACACATTAAATTAAAGCTCATATTAAAGACTCTCTGAAGTCTTATAGCAGAAAAACCTTTCAGACGATATCGAACCAAGTGTTTCTCAAACATACGTAACCATGGAACCGCTTCTCCATGTCTACCTTTTAATAACCATGGTAAGCGCAGACATAAGGAAAACAAGCCTGCATGAGGCAGCGGCACTCCCTGTAAGTGATCTTGTATTTCAATGTGACTTTGTGCTCATGTCTTTTCTCCAATTGGTGTAAATGGCCACAACTTGGCAGCTCTAACCAGCTGTGGGCTTTCTCAACCCCTATTACTGTTTTTGCCTTCCCATCACTCTACCCTAAGTGTGTGGGAATGCACAGAAAGGAGAGAGCATGGTGCCCGGCAGAGGGTAGGTGTTTCGAGGCAGTAGGGCAGGGTGGCTAGGGGCTTAGTCTGGAATCAGACACAGCCCTTTCCAATTCTGGTACAGCCCTCACTAGATGGACTGCGAGCTCAAGGACCCTGTCTGTTTCGCTCTTGAACGCTTGGTGCGCACCGTGTCTGGTACAGACCATGCAGTCAATCATAGTCACCGAGTGAAGGAAAGACAAAGCAGTTTTCAGCCCAGGTGACTGGCAGTTTTTTGGTGACAGTTTTGGCTGTCACACTAGCATCTGGTGGGTGAAAGTCGCTATTAGACAACCTACAATGTCCAGCACAAAGAACTAGCTGGCCCCAAATGTCAGAGTGCTAGGGTCAAGACATCCTGCTTTATAGTTGGGCTAATAGGGGATGGATTTTCTTTTCATTTTTCTTTTTATTTTTTGAGACAGTCTCAAGCTGTTGCCCTGGGTAGAGTGCCATGGCATCCCAGCTCACAGCAACCTCAAACTCTTGGGCTTAAGCGATTCTCTTACCTCAGCCTCCAAGTAGCTGGGACTATGGGTGCCCACCATAACGCCTGGCTATTTTTTTGTTGCAGTTATCATTGTTTTATCTGGCTCCAGCTGGGTTCAAACCCCAGCTTTAGTGTAAGTGGGTGGCACCCTACCCACTGAGGCTATGGGCATCACCCTACCCACTGGTGGCTACGGGCACCACCAGGAATGGATTTCTAACTACTAACACTAGCTGTTTTGTCTTGAGCATGTTATGAACTTTCTCTCAATTTCCTCATCTGTAGAATGGGGTTCTAATTATATCTTTAGGGTTGTTGTAAGATAATATATACACAAATGAGATAAACTGGGTAACATATATGAAGCATTTAAACACAGTGGCTGGTGCACAGAAACTGCGACCTTATAAAGGTGACCCATGAGTATTCTTACCATTGACCTTTACCTAATGCCTCTAAATGATATGAGGCTCTTGAGATGAACTCTTTACTACTCTTTATGCTAATTCTCCAAAACAGGCCCTGCACTCCCATTTATCTTTACCATATGGTCGTGTTTCATTTACGTACTCACCACGGGCTCAAAAGTGAAAACATTATTCAAGAAGAGCAGTCTGTCTTGCTGAACCAGCCTCCTCTGATTCTGAAAGGTGCGAGAGAGAATGGAAAGGTGGTCTCGGAGTACGGGGTCAATAACGCACTCTTCCAGAAACTCGTCCATCTCATCCTTTTCTTCCTTCATCAGATCATCACAGACCCTAAGGAAAACACAAGAAATGCCAAATCCATCTTGGCACTCCCATGAAGAACTTTGTAAAGAGCTCTGCTCTGGTCCATTCTGCCTGGACATGTCCTCACCTGTCACCCAGGGGGAGACCCTGCTGGCCCTGAGTCTGTAACACACTAGCCGGTGACCTTGTGCTCAGCCCTCAGACTGTCAGAGCCTCAGTTTACTCATCTTTAGTCACCTCCTTTAAGAAGTCCGCCCTGGATTTCTTTTCCACTCCATGCCCATTTGTTTATTTCTAAGCCCCTGTGTATATCTGGAAAAATATTTTCTGGGCAGCTTTTAAAATATTTAACATCTAGCCTGCCTCTCATACAGCAAGGACAATTTCGTTCCTTTTAAACTCGCTTAGCCTTAAGATGTTCTTAGCTCTTAGTTACCCAGAGAACAGCAACTAGGGCCAGCAAGGACTAGGTTTGTGTACCGATGCTCCAATCTATTTTTTTTTACTAGCTCTGTGCATTTGAGAGTTACCCGATTCGTCTAGGCCTCAATGCCTTCTCCTCTTAGAAATAATAGGAACTCCTCCAGCAGAAAGAGGTGTTGAGAATTAAATGTGATCAAGGCCCTGGTTCCAGGGACAAAGCTGGTACTCCACAAATACCAGTTTTCTCCCTTGGTCCAGTGAGGGTGATTACCAAGCTGTCAAGTTTGCAGAATGCTCAAGCTACACCTAAAAACACCTTTTCTCTCTCTCCTTCTAGTTTTTAATATCCAGTGTGATAAGTGGGAAAAGCAGCCTTCCCCAATCCTTCCCTCATTGCTGTCCCCGGAGGTGGGTTCACATTTCTCCTTAACTTTGCAGACTGAATTGTGTTTCCTTCCAGGACATCTGACCATGTTCCCAACATTATACTGGCATTAGAGATAAATTATTTAGCAATGTGAGTGTTGAGTGGGAGATTAAGATCACTGTATTCCCTGCCTCAACTCTATTTTCTAAATGACTTCCTGTAAACCATAAGCTCTGTATTGTCAAATAACTCTTTTTTAATAGCTTGTGCATTCAGGCTCCTTTGATCACACAGCATAAAGAAGTCAACAAAAAGGGCTCAGTGTGTTCTGGTTCCAGGGAAGAAAGCATTAGATGCTTGTTTTTTATGGCCAAGTAGGAAGTAGTGTGTGAGGTCCCTGGCAGCTTCCACAAGAGAGAGGAACACGTTTCTTTTTTATTTGATATTTTGTTACTTGACTCCCATCTGAAGAGCTTATACCTTATATACTCTTAGAAACAAAAAATTCCACTTGTAGGAGTAAATTCTAAAATCAATTGCAGATGGAAACAAAGACACCACTACAAAAATGTTCACTAAAATGCCGAAATGATCACCAGATGAAAGGGGGTAAATCTGATATAAAGCATTGGATAAACAAAACTGGGAATCACTCAGGACATTTATTGGGTGCAGGGCAAACTCTTTACATGCATCACGTAATTTAATATTCAGAACTACCTTGTGAAGTGATTATTACTATAATAATCATCTCCATTTAGATAAAACTGAGGCTCAGAAAGGTTAAATCATTTTCCTCAGATCACAAAGCTAAAAGATGGAGCCAGGACATCACACAGGGTTTTTTGCAGTTTGGATCCTCTAGTGCTAGTCACTACGCCACACTGCCTCCTAGAATGCCCTTGTTTCAAGAGAATAGCAAGCAGCAATGGAAATAGTATTTAAAAATCATTTAACAGTATTTTCAAATGTCTGAAATATTTTAAAGTCATAAAGATTACAAATATATAGCACAATCTCAATTTTATAACAAAAAAGTAAAAGAAAAAACATACTGGGGAAAAAAGAACAGATTTAGAGACAGCAAAATATTGGAAGGATTGGAAGGATGAGAATTGATTTTGTGCTTGCCTTGGTTTTCTAAATTTTATTAGTTCATGGTATATATATATATTTTTTTGAAAACAAGTCACTTTAAAAATTAAATGTTAATCAACTCTCGGCCTGAAGAACTACAGATTTGTCCAGGGTTCTCTAACATGTAATCGGTGGCCTGAACCCAGGGATGTCATCACCAGGGAAGTGCCCAGGTGAAATGTGTGGGGTGTGCGACAAGACACAGTCCGCAGCAGGTAGAAGCACTGGGTTATGTACACACATAGTGACACAAAGGGATCTTGAACACAGAGCCCAGAGAAAAAAGGGTGAAAAACTGCACACACAACACGATCACTCTCTCACATACGCTCTTTCCTCCCACACAGCAGTATACATTTTGTGAGAACAGATTCGCATGAAACATACACATTAATGTATTAGAATGCTGCCTTTGGAGGAGTTGTGGGGATGTAAAAGAATGAATAAAATGCCTTGCGTGGACCAAGGACGATACTTGACGTGAAGCATTAACTCAGCTCTTGCTCCAGAAAACAGAAGAGAAGACAGACTCATAGGGGCTGCTCCCCTCCCCTGCTGTGGGACTCTGAATCAGTAACAGCCAGTATGACACGAAGGGGAAGAAAGGGCCCCAGAAGACTTTCTCTTTGCCTGTGATGGAGAACCGGAGCCCTGGCGGAGCGTCCTGGAGGAGACGTGTGACACCACCTTCAGGGCCTTGACTCCAACAAGGGCTTCCCGTACCTGTCGTCTTCTCCCGCTGGTAGTCTTGGGTTCTTGCATTTAGAGGGAGTTCTGTTTTACAGATGAGGAGCCCTCTCTTTGGAGCACATACCAGCAGATCAGCCTTCTCTTTCAATAAAACCATGGACTTATACTCATTTACAAATGGTCTGGTGGCTGCCAGCACCATCTTGTGCCACCTTTGGGGATCAAGGACAGGCCTGCCTAGGGACCGCAGTCAGTGGGGAGGGTGTGCGCCTCAGGTGCATGGGGGCCATACCAGTAACGCTCCCTATTGTGAGGTGCTCAGGACCTGCACCCTGCTCCCTTGAAGCATCCATAAGAGTTGGTAATGGGATGGAATGAAGGGCGACTTCCACCTTCAAAGGAACCATGTGATCCTGAACATGAAGCAACTCTGTGATGACTGTCATACACTGAAGACTGAGGGCCTCTGTCTCTCCACTAGCTCCACTTACGTCTTCACATTCTTGTATGGCCCTAGGGAAGGGAACAGGACTCTAAACATAACTGAGATTAAGTTTGTTACGACCCAGGTGGCAAGCTCAAAGCCCAACTAAACTGATTTATCTAGAGAAAGGGGTCATTCCCTGCACCTAAATGTTGTGTGGTGAATCTGTGCCCACTTTGGGGCCTCCATAGATAATTCTATGAGTTCTTATACAGGGAAAATCTAGAATCAGAGCCAACTGCTACTGAGACAATGGCCATGACCTTGGTGGAGAAATAGGAGAACAGAAATCCTTAAAGCCCATGCCAGGTAAAGGTGATGAGTGATGAGAATGAATGTGTAAGAATCTTGCAGAATGTTTTAAAATCCCTCAGGACAAGGTTGAGGAAGCAAGCAGGGATGAATGCAGCCTCCCCATTTCT
Source organism: Loris lydekkerianus (assembly GCA_963574355.1). NCBI lineage: Eukaryota > Metazoa > Chordata > Mammalia > Primates > Lorisidae > Loris > Loris lydekkerianus. The sequence continues at coordinate 37,466 of CAUYPK010084620.1, forward strand.
GAAGAGATTAATTTCTCTGCAAGTCCCAGAAAAACATCAAAAAAAAGAGAGAAGGAAAGCTAATTTTTCAAAGGTCCCTATATCTGATTCCAAAGTTAAAAAAAAAAAAAAAAAGTTTTAAGTCCAGAACTTCTTCCTAGGCAGAGGGACATCTTCACTGCTAAAGTCTGGAGCATAGGAAGGGCCCTATGTCCCCAAACCTGGATGTGTGTCCTAAAGTTTGTACCAATATGTTGACCTGGGTGGAGAGAAAAGCCATCATTCTTAGAACAGAAATGGTAAACTCTCACGAAGGAAGAGGGACTCTAGGGCTTAAATTCCTCCATTGGAAGAAGAGATGTCCAGGTTTTGGCTTAGTTAAGACACAAAAGGACGAGAAACTGACAGTGATAGTAGGATGTAAGGGGGTCTATTCTCAAAGTGACCTCTGAGCAACTTTCAGTCCCTGGAGATGAATTCCTCAGGATAAGCTGTAAGTTACATCTAACCACCAGCAGATCTGTGGGCACACTTTTTAGTCTCACTGAGAGTTTATATGAAAGTTTAATCTCAAATTCACGGGGTGGTGATAAGGGAAATTTTAGTCTCCAGAAATATGTATCAGCACATTTGGGATAGGTTCCCTCTGCTCCAAGCTTAGGAACAAAGTCAATCATTCTTTCTACTCTTTTTTGTTATTTTAACTACAGAGGATGATGAGAGAATAGGAGAAAATGAAAAGGTTGCTTCCATCACAAGCAAGAGAGTCAAACGTAGAAGGAGTGATGTCAGCGACACCTGCTCAGGCATTGCTGGGAGCTGAAGAGGAGTCACCCTTACTAGCTAAAAGTTTCGCTGCTGCTTTTCAAGGATGGCCAAACCCCTGCCAGTAGGCAAGCTGTCAAAGAACATCCTGCTTTATCTGTCATTGATGTGCGGCCTGGGACACAACCTGGTAATCTGTGACGGGGAAGAGGGGCCCACACTCCATAGCAAGAGCACTAGCCTGCAGAGGGACAGCTCTCCAGTGACAGGAGATAAATGACTGGCCAATTGCCAACGTCTCTGGCCAAGCTTTTCCAGAAGATGGGCATTTAATGGCAGGTACTTCAAGGACAAGGCTAATAATATAGAAGTTGTGGCAAGCTTGAGAATGTACCGAGGAACAAGCGAGAGACGGGCGAGAGATCAGGTGTAGCTGTATTCATTTCCTCCCTTGCCCTGGGTTCCTGGCACTCAGGAGAGGGGACAGAGGTAAGACTGGGGCACACATTCCATCGACTCTTTGCTTCGATAAACCAGTCCAGTAAGGAGAAACAAGACTTCCGTGAAAGTCCTGTTTCAAAGTCCATCCAAAGTGAAAATGAAAGTATTCTTCTTTATCTGAAGCCACTTTTCAAGTCTCCAGTTTAACAGAGGGCTGTGATCCTGTATGACAATATAGGCTTCCAATCGCGGCTATACAAATGCTACCCTATATTGTCCCCTTGTTATAAAAAAAAGTTTCCAGAAAAAACAACAGGAAGAACAAGTGAGGTAGTAAAAGAAAGATGATGCAAGAAAATAGGAAGAATAAGAGTTTCAAAAGACAATATTAAAAAGATAGGGGTGTGTGTGTTGAGAGCGGCGATGTGGGGACAAAAGAAAAGAAATGCCCATCCTCTGTGGCTAAAACCATATTCTCTGTAACGTCTCTCATAACAGTTAATTTAATTAATCAATTAATTTAATTTTTCCAGAGTTTATCTGCTGAAATTAACTTCCTTCATGCTTTTGGACGCTGGCATGGCATCAATCACGTATTAGCTAAATGGTCAAAGACACAGTTGAAATGAAAGCCGCCTCTCTCTCCTAACATGCTCTCCTTCTCCCCGAAGGTTGAGCCATGAGTGTGGTAGTGACACACTCCTCTCACCTACTGCTCGTTCACGTTCCATATTGTCAGACGTGTTTGGGCCAGTTTGATTCCTGGTAATCACACGTGAGCTGGGGAATCGGGACACAGGACTCAGTGTACGAGCCCCTTTCCTCTTGCCTTTTAAAACCATGGGTGTTCTTATGGCATGAGAGCAGCTGAAGTTTTTAGGCAGGAAAGGTTTTTCTTTTCTCTCTTTTTAGAGATGGCACAGTGGCGATCCAGTGATTAAAGCTCATTGTCTGGATGACAAAGCTCCTGGCCCACTGTGTCCTCTCGTCCTCAGAGCTCCTTCTGATTCGATTAGGGACAGCACACGAGGGGGGTTTCTGTCTGGTTTTCATGGACCTAAGACTTTTATTTTTATCACATACTAACTTGGTTTTAAACAAAGCTTTGAAGCTTCCGAGGGCTAATCTTTAATGAAAATGGAGAGGCAAATAAAAAAGCCTGAAATAAATTCTAATGAAAGCAGCAAAAGTGTTAATTCAAGGAGGTTGGGAGGAGATAAAAATGAAAATGGACTTTAAAAAAGGCAAGGATGGATTTCGTAAAAAGAAATGTTTGAAATTGAACAGTGATGAGATTAGTCAAGTTAAAACAGTCTGGTTTTACATTTATTAATTTTCTCGACTTGTCAAAAGCAGTGTTTTAAAAAGCAGAATAGTAAAGACAGCAATAAGAAATCATTATTAAATTCTATGGCTTGTAGAGATTGCGCAATGCTACTAAAACCAATAATATAAAAGCCATTATATCTAAGCTCTTCTTTTTCCTCATTCTTCATATTTTCTGGAAATACCTTTTCACTGAAAAAAAAAAAAAAAAAAAAACTTCTACATTGACATCAGTCCAAAAGAGACTATTTTTAGAAACTCTTTATGAAAGATGACCAACTTGATTAGGGCTATCAGAAGAAATACAGATGTATAGATTCATTTTGAGAAGCGAAGAATGATGTATCCAATAATGCTAAATTGTAACCAGGTTAAGATTACCTGAGGATGGACAACATTCTCTTCCAGATTTTTTAAATCAGCAGCTCCAAAAGAGCTGGAAGCAAGTTATAAAAGTTTTTAAGTTGGTTAAAAATTTACTATAAAAGTCACTGATTTTTTATAATAACTGAGTCTTACATGCCCCCTAAAATCACCACATATAAGTGATTTTTGTTACAAACCTAAGCTTTTCTCTGTCCTCTTCATCCTGGGTAGCATATATCTTCCACTGGAAATGGGCGATGATGTTACTGCGGTTGTGAATGGTTACAGTTCGCTGATTGGCCAGAGTTATGTAAGTTTTCTCGATGATCAAGGAATTCTTATCCAGCCTTATATTCATGTCTATGGCAGCTCCATAGAGAGATACAAACACTTTTTCACCTAGAAATTAACCAAGTACAAACATACTTCAAGATTTAGTCTAGAATGACATTCCTGGGCTATTTTTTTTCCGAGTTGAAGTTAGGCAATGTAGGACAAGCATTAGGCAATTCATTCTTTCACCCTCACACTCATCAATCCAGAGATCAGACAAAATAAAAAAACTTAGATATTATGCTTAGTGCAGTTATAGAAAATCAAACTATCTTGCTCAGACATTGCAAGAAATATATGAAATATGAATTGTTGCGATGGGTGTTCTAAGACTTTTTCTTCTTTGCAAATAAGTATTCCATTCTATAGCATGACCAGGAATGCAACTGAGTTCTAGAATTACAACCAAAGGCCTCGTCTTTAGCTCCTGCATGGGTTAGTGATTCTTAAAATATTAGTGATATTCAGGTATACTGGGAAGAGACATTCAGCATGAAAAGGATTTAGATCCAATCAAGAGCAGGGACCAGGAAGGAAAATTCAATAACTTCAAACATAGAACATTAACTATTTAAAAGCAACTATATCCTTAAACGACTCCAGTTAAAACAAAAACTAAACACATCAGCACACAAATACACACGCATCCGCCATATCTAGGTAATGGTTACACAAAAAGAAAGCAAAAATAGATAAAAATTATATTTAAAATTAAAAACTGTGAATAAATTATGAGCATCTTTATTCAGTATAGAAATTGAAACCCTTGCATTTACTCAAGAAGCACCAATTACCTTCGTTCTACTTGTATAAGTGAGGCCCCTGGGCTTTCAAGAAGACATGAACACACAAGCTATATTCTATTTATAGTTTGCAATGGAACAGCAGGTATATTATTCTGACATCAAACTAGAAAAAGGAAATACTTAAATATTGTGAATGTTTTGTTGATCTGCGATGCAAAAGTTTTAATCAGAACCCAGAGAGCATAATTACTTGCACCTTATTTTGTAGCAAACATTTCTATTTCATTCATTATTGTATGAACAAAACTGCCAATCAGTAAATTGACAACCCTTTAAATATTTCAAATGTTCTTTAAGCTCTATCACTTTGAATACAGGGAACTTCCCTAAAGTTTCAAGAAAAGTAAGTATCCAGGTACTTGACACTCAAAATTAAGATTTTTATTAAAAAATCCATTGTAGTGTCAAGATTTCAAGTACTATAAAAGCACCTATGAAACTATCTTCCTCGCTTCACTAATCCCAAGCCCTCTTTTTAAAGGTAAGAACTGTCATTATCTTCATGGATACACTTCCCAAAAGAAAGACATGCACTCTTGTCAACTTTTAAACTTTGTGATGAGTGAAACTTAACACTCTGATGAGTGAAAACTCATTACTTTAATTTTCATATTTTAAATTATGGATTATGTTGAGCACCTTCCATATATTCATTGGCTTAAGCCAGAAAGAAAACCTTCCCTGTGGGTGATGGGTCGGGCCACATCTATGGTGCATATTTTTATCTATAATAAAAAATAAAAATAAAAAAATTAAAAAAAAAAAAAAGAAAGAAAACCTTCCCCGTGATAAGTTAATACTTAAAAATGAAGGTGAAATGCGAGTAGATTAGCCTTAGTACAGAGTTACACATCATGCTGGAATAGCCTATGTCTTACACGGAATCTCAACCTTGAATTCAGTGGCCATGGAAAGATGGTCAATGGAAACGGTATTTCCTTTTTCTATTTTCATGTCTTTGCTTTAGATTTCAGCATTTTAACCAAAACGCTTAAATTTGATTTTCTCTGTATTTGTACCACCACAGACTTGCTGCGCCTTGTGAACCTATGGATTAATGTCATACGTTATTTTTGAAAAATACTCAGTTAAATATTTTTGCCACATTCCTTCTCTCCTCTACTTCTGAGACTCCAGTAACACTGATGTTGCTATGTGAATGCAAGAATGTTGACCGTTTGACTCTGTCTCACACGGTTTTTTTTTTTTTCTTCTCTGCTCTTCTCCCCACCCCCTTTTTTTGTTTCTCTTCGTGCTTCAGTTTAAATATCTTCTTCAGGTTCACTAATCCTATCTTCTGGTACATCCTTTCTGCTGATAAATTTATACAATTAGTTCTTAATTTCCAACATTGTATTTTTCAGTGAAAACATTGTTATTAAAATCTGACAAAGACAAAAACAAATAGGCCAACTGAACTTCTGAACATCAGTGTAAAAATCCTGAATAAAAAATTAGCACATTACAAGTGATACTTCATAACCATGTAGAATTTATTTCAGGAACACAATGATGACTCACTATTGGAAAATCTATTATTGTAGCAATAAATTGAAGGATAAAAATGATATGAGCTCTATTGATGCTGGAAAAAGAACCTGAAAATGTTCAAAACACATTTTTTAAAAAGTCTATTAAATAGGAACTGATAGAATTAAAACACAGTATAAAGACTCGGTAACTAAAGTAGCACAATACCAGTGCATAAAGAGACAGGTCAATGGAATAGAATAAAAAGTAAAAACAGACTCAAATACACATTGGAATTTAGTATATTATAAAGGCATCTCAAATCACTGACATGAAGGTTAACTTTGTAACGAAAATAAGTCACTGGGACAACTTCATAACCATATGGAATAATGTACCTCATATCTCATGCCAGAATAAATGTCAAGTGAATCAAGTATTTACATGTTCAATATGAAGTAATATGTAGAACAATACAGAGGAGAATTTCTTCATAGCTTTAGAGAGGGGAAAGGCTTCCAACTATGATTCAAAATCTAGGTTCCTCTAAAAAAAATTAAGAAGCTTGATTACTTAAAAATGAGAAAGAAATTTTGCATGGCACAAAACATGAGCAGAGATAAAAGACTGGGAACATATTTGCAACTCATATTGAGACAAAGAAATTAAATACACAGTTGATCTTAAACAACATGGGGGTTAAGAGTGCTGACTCCCTGCACAGTTGAAAATCCATGTAAAACCTGACTTTTCCAAAACTTAGCCCACTATCGATTAGAAGACTTGATGTATGTTACATGTGTTATATGCTGTATCCTTACAAAAAAAGTAATCTAGAGAAAAGAAAATGTCATTAAGATAGTAATAAGAGAAAATATATTATTCATTAATTGGAAGTGGATTTTAATAAAGGTCATTGTTCTCATCATCTCCACGTTGAATAGGCAAGGAGGAAGTGGAGGGGTTGGTTTCGCTGTCTTGGTTGTCAGAGGCAGAAAAGGTAGGAGGAGTGGAAGAAGAGACAGGAGGGACAGGTGCACTTGCTATAACTTTTATTTAAAAAAATCCACACCTAAGTGTATGCACAGAATTCAAGTTCCTGTTGGTCAAGGGTCAATTGTATAAATAAACAGCTGTTAGAAATCAATGACCATCCAACAGAAGAACTGTATAGGGTTGCAAAAAAAAACAAACAAACACTCTTACATGCATAAAATGCTCAACTTCACTCATAATAAATGAAAATAAAGATATACTTATATGCCACCTCCCCAATATCTGATTGATAAACATTTGAGAACATACTTAAAGACTGCAGGTAAAAGGCATTCTGACATGAATGTGGAAATGCAGAATGGCACACTCTTGCCTACCCCATGGAGTCAAATATTTACAAATATTTGATTACAAAACTATTTACCCTCTTGTCTACTTCTAAGAATTTATCCTATAGATAAGCCAGAATAAGATTGAGGGTATTTATTAATGCATTATTCCCTTTTTTTTTTTTTTTTTTGAGACAGAGTCACACTCTGTTACCCTGGGTAGAGTGCCATGGTGTCACAGCTCATAGCAACCTCAAACTCTTAGGCTTAAGTGATTCTCTTGCCTCAGCCTCCCCAGTAGCTGGGACTACAGGCACCCACCACAATGCTTGGCTATGTTTTTCAGAGATGGGGTCTTGCTCTGCCTCAGGCTGGTTTTGAACTCCTGAGCTCAAGCAATCCATCTGCCTTGGTCTCCCAGAGTCCTGGGATTATAGGTGTGAGCCACCACCTAACAACAGAGTGGGAACAGCCAAAGTATCTTACCCTTTTACCATAAGCCTAAATGCCCACCAACCCAAGAATGGATTAACAAACTGTGGTATATGTATACAATGAAATACGATTCAGCCACTAAAAAAGACAGACTTTACGTCTTTTGTACTAACCTGGATGGAAGTGGAACACATTATTATTAGCAAAGCATCACAAGAATGGAGAAACAAGAATCCTACGTACTCAATTCTGATATGAGGACAATTAGTGACCTAGCACATGGTGGGGGTGGGGGATAGGGAGAGCAGAGAGAGGGAAGGAAGAAGGGGGTGGGGGGATCACGGGGGGTGGTGGTTCACCTTTTGGGGGCAGAACACTATTATACGATGGTCTATATCTAACACAAGCAATCAATGTAACCTGGTTCTTTGTATCCTCAATGAATCCTCAACAATTAAAAAAAAAAAATCTTAAAAAAACAAAAAACAAAAAAGAGGGGTGGCGCCTGTGGGTCAAAGGAGTAGGGTGCCAGCCCCATATACCGGAGGTGGTGGGTTCAAACCCAGCCCCGGCCAAAAACTGCAAAAAAAGAAAAAAAAAAAAAAAAGAGAGAGAGAGAGAAAACTGATAAAATAACCCATGCTACCTCAGTGGCTGTGGTACATGTCTGTAGACAGGAATACTGTCTATGTGTAAAAAGTACACGGTGACACAGTGATAAGGAAAGATCCCCAACAAACATGATTAAGTGGGAAAACTAGGGTATAGAATAATACACAGCACAGTATTGTGTATAAGAAGGGAAAATAAGAATATGAATCCACGTTCGCATTTATTAGCAGAAAACCATGGGACGGATATAGAGACTCATAAAATGGACAGGAGACAGGGAGAACGGGGCAGCATGGAAGCAAGACCTTTAGATATGCTTCCAAAATGTTGCTTTAATTTTTAGACACAAGAATACATTACCCATCTGAAACCTTACATGTAAAAAAGAACACTGAGCCTCCAATTGCATGTAAAGCTGCCAGATAGCACCAGCAATAAAATATGAAATGAAATAAGATACAGTCATTTCACGACCACCAGACTAACAAACAAAAGTCAAACAGTTTAACAATATTTTTGGGGGTAATACATTTGCAAGAATGTGGAAAAACAAGAATTTTCATATACTTTCGATGAAAGCATAAATGAGTACAAATCACCTGACAGACCTATTTAGTATCCAGTAAAGCTCAGCACAAAATTGCAATTGTACTTGAAGGATTTATCCTAAAGGAAAATCTTGCACAGCCGCACAAGAAGACATTGTACAAAGATGCTCAACGTACCATTTTGTGATAGCAAATAATGAGGAACAGCCTAGATATTCAGTTTTCACATACTGGAATGTGGCAGATTGCTAAAATTAATCAGAATAATGTGTATCCACATGTATAAATCTTTAGAACAACGTCGAATGAAAAAAAGCTAGTTGGAGAATGCTATCTATGTTCAGTATGATACCATTATGTGAAATTTAATACTGCTCAATACTATATATTGTTTATGATAAGTAAATCCATAAGAATAGCATAAAATGCAGCTCCTCTGAGGTGTAAGATATAGGAAGTAGATCGGGAAAAGGCAACAAGGTGACTTTATCAGTTTAATTATCAAAAAGATAAAACCCTAAAAACAAATGTCTATGGCAAAACGTTGAGCTGTGTTAAACAAGGTGTCAATTACATTATTCTGTGTACCTTTGTGGTCATCTGAAATATTTCATTAAAAAAAATTAATCAGTGAAAAAAAATCCCAAGGCTTATTTCACACAAATCTAGGGATCAGAGAGACTAATGTCATCAATTTCAGTGGCTCACTGCAAAAGTCCTCCTTCCCCGAAATACAGCAAAAGCTATTATATATTTTCAAGACCATTTAATGTTGATTTTTTTCACCCCTATCTTCCAAAAATCATCAGACCCACAAAGTGAAGGAAGCAATAACTCTTCCTCTTTACCCCATGCTGTTGAAGCACTTGGTTTTTACACCCACTTGAATAAAGACAACCTTAAAAAGTGTCCCCAGCCCTTAACTGCTTAGAAGACTGATAGGGTGGAAGTGGTGCCATGCCCCTGCGAATGAATAAGGAGCCTGTGTCTCAGCATTAGCATTTTTTGTGCCCTTGGAATACCCGTTCCTAGCTGGTTCCTTTTTCGGTTTCTGGGGTTGAATGCCACAATCATTGTTGATGGGGTTAGACACAGTCATTTATTACGTCCCAGTAAAGATATATTTCTGGAAGGTCTTATTGCTTCTTGCCAGTTTTGCTGCTATCAATCAACCAAAACCAAATATGAACAAAACTGACTTTACAAAAATAAATGCATAGCTAGCTATGTACACAAGGCGTTTCACCACACTTCCAGACAATGGAGGACACTGAACAATATGTGTGAGTGGAGCCATGGATTTTCATAACAAGTTGATGAAAAAAATGTTTCTCATTACTTGGCCACAGCTAGGTCAAATTCACCACTGTAGTGAATTGCTGAGCCAAACTTTGGAAGATTTTTCTTTGTGCTTTAAATTAAGCAACTTGACTGAGCTCACTCAACACGTCAGTGGCAATGGCAAAACCTGTGTTGCTAATCTGCACAAAAGGAAGTGTAGGACTGCAGTAAGTCTGCTAGCCTCGGGGGGTCCCGAAGACCTGGATTCAAGGCCCAGCTTCACTTAGGTGTACAGTCATTTAATATTTCCGTGCCTCAGTTTACTTATCCCTAAAAGGAAGGCAGTTGAAGAAATGTCCTCTACTGGTCCTTTCAATACTACACTGGGTATTTTAGAATCTTTACTTCTTATGAATTTGTGGAAATATCATCTCACTTCCTCAAACAGTCCCTAACAATCAGGGTGTCCAACCTTCTGCTTCTCCCTATCTAAGCTACGGAAGAAGAAATGAAGGAAAGAAAAGTAGGCCAAGTAATGTCTCCACTGCCTCTAAAGCCAGGCTAAAACACTTGCTTCTTTTGTGATAACTATGTTTTGCTGATTTTTATTTATTTTTTTGGAGACACAGTCTCACTCTGTTGCCCTGGGTCGAGTGCTGTGGTGTCATAGCTCACAACAACTTCAAACTCTTGGGCTCAAGTGAGCCTCTTGTCTCAGCCTCCTGAGTAGCTGGGACACAGGCATCCATGTGTGTGTGTGTGTGTGTGTGTATATATATATATATATGTGTGTGTGTGTTTTTTTTAGAGTGAGGGGGGTGAGTGGGGTCTCACTCTTGCTCAGGCTGGTCTCAAACTTGCCTGCCTCAGCTTACCAGAGTCCTAGGATTACACGTGTGAGCACTGCGCTCCACAAAGGCTGGGTGTTTCTTGGAATTTTTTGTTGTTTTCTTTATCAGGCCCAGGTGAGGCTGGAACCCATGATCACTTGTGTGCAGGGCTGACGTATGGCAGTCAGCTATATGTTTTGCTGATTTTTAAAATTTTAATGACACACATTTATAATTGTATAAAATATATACTACAATGAAAACCAAGTTCATGCAGGTAAGTTTACATAGCTATATTTAGACAGATATTATTTACCAATTTCAACTGAAAAGTATCATATTACATTCAATTACTTACTATACTATATTTTGGTATTCCTTTATTGGCCCTTACAAAGAAAAAAAATGCTTCATGGTTTTAGAAAGTTTACTAAAATATATAAATGATCATAAAGCTTCACTAATATTAGGATCATATTAATAATCAAATATCATGCTTAATAATAAAATATCATCATACCTTTGGGAAAAAAAGGCTACTTGTCAACTTCTGATCCCTGAATAGGAGAATATCCTCCTCAGTAAGAGACATGATACTTTAACAATCCTGAATACGTGTACCAGCTCTATTTCCTGATTATGCCAATGGGTAATGTCACCTATAAGGTAAGAGCAACCTTGCCAGGTGCTGAAGAAAAAACCCCACTGTACTCCTATTTCTAGTTCTCATTCTAGTGATCGTAGGTTACATCTAATTTCTCAATACCTTTGAAAAGTGCAAAGCTTTAGCAGCTAACCATCTGTCTCTTAAGAGTCAAATTGTATTTTCATGTCTCAGTTTTACTGAAATGATAGAATTAGAATACTAGTTGTTCTGTTTTTGGTTTTGTTTTGTTATCTCTTTTGGGGGGATGAGTTTGTTAAGAGGTATCACGTTACTGCAGTTCTTTCTCAATTGTAGACTCTTATTACCTTTTTATTAAAAGGTAACTAAATCATTTCTGGGGTAAAATCAACTCTCTAAAACTTGACTTTACGACACACAGGCACCCACATGGAGAAGGAGGCAGAGAGAAAGGAGGGGAGAATTTGGAAAGACATTCATAAGTAAAATATTAGGTATCAGTGAAGCTTTATACTCGAACTCCTTAATTGCCAGAGCACTGGGTCAAACTATGTCAGAAAAAGCAAAGAATATATCCAGTGGAGGGCCAGAAACTGAAGGAAGAAACAAAACTTAGAAATGTGAGTCAGCACTTCTGCTGAGGAGTGTCAGGGCTGTTCCCTCCGGAGGATCCTTTGATAATAATAATAATGCAAAAAAAGTAAAAAAAAAAAAAACAAAAAAACATTTGGGTTTCAGCAAGAGACTTTAAATACTTTCCTCAACAAGAAGGGGATTAGTCCTATTAACTGCCAAAAAGGGAGGCATCTGTTTATTTTTACAGGAGAAGTGCTACTTTTATGCCAACAGATCTGAGAT
>CAUYPK010084626.1:0-11838 GCA_963574355.1 Loris lydekkerianus
ATATTATTATTGGTTCTTGGTAGGGTGAAGATCGAGGATTGGTTTAACCCTGGATTTTTTAGTCCCGTTCAGCTATTGTGTGGCATTGAAACTCTAGCTCATGTGAAAGCGTGCTTTTCTGTATAAAAAAAAAAAAAAAAAAAAAAAAATTAAAGTAATGAACCTTACTATTAAATGTCATGATAATAAACAAATTGTGGGAATCAGGTTTGTAGTCTAGTTTAGGCCAGGGATTTCTGGAGGGCTTGTTGACCAGAGTCCAAGTTTCTCAAACCCCTCAAGGCTAGCAATAGCCTGGTGGTTTGCACAGGATGTTTGGCCCTTGGCAGGCTGACAGCTAGGATTCTGGGGGTCCCGTTGGAAACAGTCCAAGATCCCATGTTCCTGTTTTCCTGCACCACAGCCAACCCTACTGGTATCTGCTGTCTGAGAACAGAATGCATAGCAACCAAAGATTACCATCACTTGAATCCTGCCCGGGCAAAAATAGAAATCACTGAAGCCAATTAGGCAAGTTTATCCCCAATTTGTATAGTATAAGTTATAATCACATGGTATGCCTGCATGATTTTCCCTTCCTCTGTTTTCCTTCTTCTGATTGTTAAGACAGGCTTAAAGCACCTTGTTTTGAATAACTTGAATTAAGTTTATGCATTATGCTGTCAATTCAATTTGTGTTTTGTGATTGAATAAAAAAACCTATGGGAGAATGGCCAGTGCTGTACTTACTGGCTGCACTTGAGATGCTTCTGGCTTAGTGTCAGCCCCTCACAAGCTCCCACGGATCACTTCACCTGAGGTAACTGAGTCTGAGTCTCAGTGCAGATTTCACCAAAGGTTGTGGGGACCCACGCTCCACAATAAATTAGTCTAGATTTGGAGGAATAACTCAGTTTGGTCATTATGTATTATTTTTAATAATTAGTTGATTTGTTTCCTAGTATTGTATCACACATATTTGGATATGTAGGGAAAGATGAAATTTTTCTGTAGCAATCTGTTTTTTACATTTGGAAGTTTTTGGTATCAATGATTTATTTAATTTTTGTATCTTTATTTGAAAGTAGTACTTCCATTATAAATTTGTTAAATTGAGTTAAAAGTAGCCAGGTGCAATGGTTCATGCTTGTAATACTAGCACGCTGAGAGGCCAACGCAGGTGGACTGCTTGAGCTCAGGAGTTCAAGACAAATCTGAGGCAGAATGAGCACTTTGCCCCCACCCATCTCTTAAAAAAAAAATAAAATGGATAACCTGGTGTTGCCTGCAGTCTGAGCTACACAGTAGGCTGGGGCAAGAAGATCACTAGAGAATAAGAATTTGAGATTGCTGTGAGCTATGATGGCACAGCATGTACCGAGTTTGGCAAAGTGAGTGAGACTCTCTCTCAAAAAAAAAGAAAAAAGAAAGAAAAGAAAAGAAAAGAAAAGAAAAGAAAAAAGAAAAGAAAAAAATTGAGTTAAAAGCATTCATTTATGTGATATTTAAATCAACTATAGAATTCCTTTGTTAAACTACTTTTTCCTGGATCTATATTTGTGAGAGTATCTTTTATAAACTTTTCTGCTCGTGTGAATATTATATTTTTTAGCTTTCCTTTCTAAACAGAAATGCATATTGATAAAGAATTGCTTTTAGAAAGCTTTCATATCTTTTTGTTTACTGAATCAATGTGCTTTGAGCTAGGCTAGTAATTCTGTAACGATTTTAGTATAAATGTATATTTAAAAAATGGACATCAATGAGGAAGTGGTAGATCATCAGATATAACTGAAAATATTGGCAAAGCCAGATAGAAAGTAATTGTTCATTATTTGTCTCTCTGCATCCTACATGAAACAGGCCTTGGTTTAATATTTAATGTGCTTAGAGCTCATTAGAGACAAGTTCTATTTGAATAAACACTATTGCTAATTTCACAATATTACATACCAAAAGTGTTCGTTCATAATGCCAGCCTGTATTACTTTTATTCTGTATAGAGTATAACCTCAAATTAGTTAGGAGTATTCATAAAATTCTTAGGAGCACTGAAACCCAATTGATGGTCACTGCCATTAAGTCACTTAAGAAAATAAAATTGAATCAATTGGAAAAACTGAAGAATTACTTTAAATTGAAGTTAAAAGGAGCAAAACATTTTTAAACGTCAAACTGCCATGAAAACTGCTTTACTCAAATCTAGGATCCACCAGCATGATTAGGTTACCTATGAGGACAACTGAAGTTTATACATGTGAGCAAGTTCCAGTTTTGTCATAAGATTAGATCTAGCTTTCTTTTACAAGCTGAGAATTTGTATAATATTACTGTCTCAGGGCCGGGCGTGATGGATCATGCCTATAATCCTAGCACTCTGGGAGGCTGAGGTGGGTGGATTGCCTGTGGTCATAGGTTCAAGACCAGCCTGAGCCAGAGTGAGACTTCATTTCTAAAAAAAAAAAAATAGCTGAGCATTGTGGCAGGTGCCTGTGGTTCCAGCTACTTGGGAGGTTGAGGCAGAAGAATCACTTAAGCCCAAAAGTTTGAGGTTGCTGAGTTGTAATGCCACAGTGCTCTATTAAGGGCAACATAGTGAGACTTTGTCTTTAAAAAAAAAAAAGAATGTTGAAGGTGGATTACCATTCTCTTCTGGCTTGGAAAGTTTCAGTTGAAAAGTCTGCTGTCATCCTAATTGGTGTGCCCCTGTAGGTTAGTTGGTGCTTATTCCTGGCTGCTTGCAGAATTTTTGCTTTTGTCTTGACTTTCATGTCATCTGGGAAAAGCAAGATTTGCCCTTCATTGTCCCTATTTGAATGCTCTTGATCTTTTTCTCTTACTTCATTGAATTGGCTAGGACTACCAACACTATACAATAGCAGTGGTGACAGTAGGCATCCATGTCTGGTTTCAGTTCTAAGTGGAAATACCTTCAGTTTTGCTCTATTCAATATGATATTGCTTGTAGGTTAGTTGTAGACGGACTCTATCAATCAGTGTAGGAAATGTCCCATCTATGCCTATTTTCTGAAGTGTTCTTATCAGAAATGGATGCTAGATTTTGTCAAATGCTTTTTCTGCATCAATTGAGAGAATCGTATGGTTTTTACTTTTGATATTCATTATGTAGTGAAGTACATTTATGGATTTACCTATGTTGAACCAACCTTGCATCCCTGGAATAAAGCCTACTTGATCATGACACATATATTTTTTTAATGTGTAGTTGTATCCTGTTTGCTAAGATCTTACTGAATATTTTTGTGTCAATATTCATTGATGATATTGGACTATAGTTTTCCTTATTGGATGCTGCTCTTCTTTTGGAATCAAGGTGATATTTTCTTTGTAGAATGTGTGAGGAAGGATTCCTTTCCTCTCTTTGTTTTGGTTAGATTATTCAATATAGGTACTAGTTCCTCTTTGAATGTTTGGTAGAATTCTGGTATGAAACCATCTGGTCCAGGGCTTTCCATTTTTGGAAGATTTTATATTTTTTATATAATGTCAATGGTTGATAAAAATCTGTTGAAAATTTCTAATCTTTCTGATTGGGTTTAGGAAGGTGTGTGATTTCAGGTATTGGTCTATTTCCTCTACGTATTCAGATTTCTGGGCATAGAATTTTTTGTAATAATTGTTGAGGATCTTCTGTATTTCTGTGGCATCTGTTATTATCACTGTTTTGTTTCTTATTGAAATTGTTAGATATCTTACTTTTCTGTTTATGGTTACTCTGGCCAATCATTTGTCAGTTTCATTAATCTTTTCAAAGTACAGTCTTTTGTTTCACTGATCTTCTGAATGATTCTTTTCTTTCTTATTTCATTTCATTCTGCTCTAATTTTGGATATTTCTTTTATTTTGCTTGGTTTGGGATTGGATTGTTTTTCCTTATCCAGTTGCTTGTGATGGTCCACTAGGTTGCTGACTTGCTCTCTTTTGTTTTCTAGATGAAGGCATCTAATTCTAAAAATTTCCCTTCTAGAATTGTCTATGCAGTGTACCACAGGTTTTGATAGCTTGTTGCTTCATTATCATTTTTAATCTAATTATTTCCTTCTTAATCTCACCCTTAATCCAGCTGTCATTCAGCAAAAGGTTGTTTTGTTTTCATGACTTTAGTGGGAATGAATATTTCTTTTGATGTTGAGTTTTATTTTCATTCTGTGATGGTCTGAGAAGATACAAGGTATAATTTTTATTCTTTTTAATCTGTTGAAGTTTGATTTGTGTCCTAATATATGATCAGTTTTGGAGGATGATCCATGGGCTGATGAGGAAAAATGAGTAGTTTTTTTAGCATAAAAAGTTCTGTACATGTTAATTCCTTTTGTTTTAGGGTCATGTTTAAGTCAATTACTTCTTTGTTGAGTTTCTGCTTAAAAGATCTGTTCAGTACTGTCAAAAGGGTGTTGAAATCTCCCACTGTAATGGATCTGGAAGATATCATATCATTCTGATTATTTAGTGTTAATTTTTTATATCTAGGTTTATTTAGATTGAGTGGACAGATGTTAATGATTGTAATCTCTTCATGTTATATATTTTCCTAAAGTTCCATTTTTGTCTTTCATTATTTTTCTTAGTTTAAATCAAATTGTATCTGCAAATAAGATTTTCCATTCTTGACATACTTTACTAAGAAGAATATGTTCCAGCTCTATCTAGATAAACATAAAAGATGTGAAGACTCCATCTTTTTTACAGGTACATAGAATTCCATGGTATACATACACCATTCATGGGTTGGCGGACACTTGGGCTATTTCCATGTCATGGCTATTATGAATTAGGCTCCAATAAATATTCTGGTGCAAAAGTCTGTTATAAAATGATTTTTGATAATCTTGTTATGTACCTAGTAGAGGAATTGCAGGATTGAATGATAGGTGTACTTTTAGTTCCTTGAGTATTCTTCAAACTTCTTTCCAAAAAGGTCATATTAGCTAGCCTTCCCACCATCAGTGTAGAAGCGTTCTCCACATCCACGCCATGGTGACTTTCCCTTTAGTTTTACTAATTTCTTGAGACCACATTTTGACAAGTTTTTGGATTTCTTTTTCCACCTTATCCTTGATTCCATTCATGGATTTGCCATCCATATTCTGAATTCTATTTCTGACATTTAAAACATTTCTCTATGGATGGTATTTTCTGCTTTTATTTTTTATATATACTTGGGTTATGGACCATGTCTATGAGGTTGAGGCAAGGGGATCTCTTGAGCCCAAGAGTTTGAGGTTGCTGTGAGCTGTGATGCCACAGCACTCCACCCAGGGCAGCAGAGTGAGACTTGGTCTCAGAGGGAAAAAAAAATGATGAGTGTGATGTATGATTCCACATTGCAACAGAAGATGCACAGTCTGGTTGACCCAAGTTAGAGATGCTATTGCTATTTATATGTAATTTTTTTTTGGTAATGAATTTTTTTATAGCTGAGTTTGCTGACTTTTCCTTTAGCAGGAAACAGAAAGGGCAGAGTAGTACCTTTGAACTTGATTTTTATTTATCTTATTTAATTAACTAATTAATTATTATTGTGACAGGGTCTCACTCTGTTGCCCTGGCAGGAGTGCAGTGATGTCATCATAGATTATTGCGTCTAGAACTCCTGGGCTCAAGCGATCATACTGCCTCAGCCTCTCAAGTAGCTGGGACTATAGTTGTGTGCCACCATGCTTGGTTGATTTATAAATTCTTTATAGGTATGGAGTCTCAGTATATTGTTCAGGCTGATATTGAACTCCTGGCTCAAGGTATCCTCTTGCCTCAAATACAAGATTTCCCTTGTAATCTCTTAAGAGTGTTGATCTGGTCTAATCCCTTGTAATCTCTAAAAGCGTTGATCTGGTTTGATTTTTGATATTACGATACTTGTGCTGGTTCCTCTCTAGGTATATTTCCAGATTATTTTTCGTATTAATTATACATTTTCTTAGCTGAAATGTTAGATTGTTCCTAAATAGTTATTGAGAGATAATCTATTTGGGGACCATTAGAAAGAACCCCAGGAACCTATTTAAAAATTAAAATTGCGTATGTGAGATCAGATCTGGAGGTCCCAGAAAATGGAGATTACCACCCCTTTACCAGTGACCTGGAGCTTGTGCTGGTGGCCCTATCCCTACAGCCTCATGAATCTCCTTTTGGGGGCTGCAGTGTGAGCATCTCTGAGGGCAGGCCTTACTCTCTTCAGTTTCAGTGGGTAGCACTGAGGGACAAGCTACCAGGTGAGCGTCCTAAGTTGTGGGAGATGACAAGATGGTGCAAACTGATTCTGTTCTGGTGTCAGCCCATTCTCTACTCAGTTTTAAAAAGTCACCATATTTCACTGGATTCCCTGCTGCAAATGTTTTGACCCACGGTGGACCCTACTGGTATTTGCTGGAGGAGAGAAAACCAAGAACAGACCACTGATTCTGCCCGCTCATGTTGCCAACCCTCCTGGGGCAGACAAATTCAAATCAGCACAAACCTGTGGTCCCCCACCAGCACCAGCTAGAGGACGAAAATCTGCCTGAAGCTCCAACCAAGTATCTTCCAGTGATGCAAACACCCCTTGTGCAAACAAGTTCAAAGAAGTTACAGTCTTTCCCTTGGAGTCCTCTTTGTAGACTTGGCACAATGCAACTGTCACCTGTGACTGGGGAGGAGTATCTGGTTCCTGGATGTTTCTAGGGCAAGTTGCCTGAGGCTAGAACTGTCTCCTAGCTGACAGGAGGGTAGCTAGGAGTCATTGGACACAGACACCAAGCAGGCCTCTTCAAAGGGCAGGAAATGTCCCCCTTCAACCAAGGGAGAGTCAAGGGAATTCATGCCATGCCAAAGTTAGTGCTACAGAGCCATAATTGTCTCTCACAACTGGGGACGGGTGCCACTCGACTCAGTGGCCCATGCAATGTAAAGGTCTCTCAGAGATCTTGTCAAACACACTGACCTCTGCAATGTGTAGTCCTTTAGATAACCAGAGAGGGGGGAGGATGTGTTGTGGGCTCAGGACTGCAGATAAAAATTAGAAAATATATGCAAGAATTTATGCCTTTGTTTCTTCTGATTTATAGGTCTAGTTGCCTGCCTTTTTGCTAGTGAAAAACACTTTGATTACTCTAGATTTTTAACGTTTTGAAATCAGAAAGTGTGGTGTCTATTAGAAAATATATGCAAGAATTCACACCTTTGTTTCTTCTTATTTATTAGTCTAGTTGTTTGCCTTTTTGCTAGTATAAAACTACTTTGATTACTATAGCTTTTTAATGTTTTGAAATCAGAAAGTGTGGTGTCTATAACATTGTTTCTCCTTTGAATTATTGTTGAGATCTTTGTGGAGCCTTGAGATTCTACAAGATTGGGGGAGTGGCTGTTTTTATTTTTGCAAAAAAGGGAAGAGAAAGATAAGGGAAGGAAAGGGAAGGAAAGAAAAAAGAAGACAAGAGAAAAGAAGAGAAGAGAAGAGAAGAGAAGAGAAGAGAAGAGAAGAGAAGAGAAGAGAAGAGAAAAAAGAAAAGAAAGGAAAGGAAAGGAAAGGAAAGGAAAGGAAAGGAAAGGAAAGGAAAGGAAAGGAAAAGAAAAGAAAAGAAAAGAAAAGAAAAGAAAAGAAAAGAAAAGAAAAGAAAAGAAAAGAAAAGAAAAGAAAAGAAAAGAAAAGAAAAGAAAAGAGAAAAGAAAAGAAAAGAAAAGAAAAAAAATTGGGCGTTTGAAAAACATTGCCTTAAATCATAAAATCATTTTCAGCAGTATGGGCAACTTCTCAGCATTAAGTATTCTAATGCTTGAACAAGAGTACGTTCAAGACTGTTTTTTGGGGGTGGGGTTGTTTTGTTTGTTTGTGTGAGACAGAGTCTCACTATGTCACCCTCAGTAGAGTGCTGTGGCATCACAGCTCACAGTAACCTCAAATTTTTGGGTTAGTGATTCTCTTGCCTCAGCCTCCCAAGTAGCTGGGACAACAGGAGCCCACCACAACACCTGGCTATTTTTTCTTGTTGTTATTGTTGTTTATCAAGCTTGGACCATGTTTGAACCCACCAGCCCTGGTGCATGTGGCCGGTGCCCTAACCACTGACCTATGGGCACCAAGGCTAAGACTCCGTTGTTTATTTCCATATATTTGTAAATATTTTTCTGTTCTTCTGTTACTGATTTATAATTCTATCAATTTTTGTCAGATATGAAAGTATATAGAATTTCAATTTTTTAAATTGCTTAAGACTTGTTAATTACAACATATGTTATTTATGACAGAATAGGTGATCTTACCAGAAAAATGTTTTATAAGCTAATGAGATTGTATATTCTTTTCTGTATCTCTGTACCCCTGTTAGGCCTAATTTCTTTATAGTATTTTCAAATCCTCTGTTTTACTGTTAATAAACTGAATGAATGTATTATTTATTACTGAAAGTAGAATGTTGAAATACCCCATTCTTACATAGCTTTTTATTGCTTACTGCAATTCTGTCAATGTTTTCTTTATATATTTGTGACTTTTCATTCAAGAAAAAGATATAGGAATATTATATATGTATACATGTCATTTTTTGTTCCAAGTGAATGAGCTTTTTAATATTCAATGTCCTTTGTCTCTTATGACAGTCTTTAAGTATATTTTTAAAAATATAGTATTTTTGACATAAAATATAATATGCCTAATATAATTGTGACCTCCTCTGCTCTCATATTCTTAACATCTTTTTTGGTGCTTTTTTATATCCTGTGAGTTTTTGTATATTGTTTTTATTAGATATGAAGTGAAGACTCTTGTACACAACATAGTTGGATTTTTAATACCTTCATTCAATGTATGCCTTTTAAGTGGAACATCTGATGCATCAATTTTATATAATTTTTAAAAAGTAGAGAACTTACTCTTTCTCTATGATTGTTTTCTATAGTTGTCACTGCTTTCTCTTTTTCTTTCTTGATGTCCTTTTGTCTCATTGACTTTTGGAGACATACTATCTTTTCACATTTTCTTCTTGGTGTTTCTATAAATATTCTTTATATTTATCATGAGAATTTCCTGAAATCTTTTGCATTTACAACTTATGTTAACATGGTAAAACTTACCTTCAGTTCCATATAAAGTTTTTTGTCTTTCAAATTTGATAACACAATTTTAAAATGTTTTATGCACTATTATTATAATACCATAGTTTTTGGTATTTGCATATCTAAAACCTCACACTAGATATTTTTCATGGAAGACAAAAACCAGTCTTTTGAAAGGCCACAGAAGGCCAGATGTATGAAAATATGTACCATTAATTTTATTCTCTCTTGAAGGAGAATCCAGGAGATGAAATTTTACTACTCAAGCCATTATTATGTGTTAGGGAGGAAGGAAGGATTTCATGGGAAATGTAACAAACTTTCCATGACTCTTGTGTAATTTTTAGTATTGTGTACATTTGATATGTTATAAACTATTAAACAGTTATAAGAGTTCTCAAGAGACAAGTTTGTCAAGATATTTTAAAGTTTATGTATCTATGAAGGTATTACAATTTTTGGTATTCTATTGTGCTTGGCATAATTTTATATATTTGTGAAGTATATTCATCTGAATTTCAAAAGTGAGATAAATTGTTATTTTTATTTTCTTTAGAATTGTTTTCTCAATACACCCAGGACTTTTTACCACAGCAGAGTATAAAGAGTGCATTCCCAAAATAGATAATGACAAAGCATGGAAGCTGTGACCTTGAAAATTTAGGAAGGAAAGACTGGAAAGAATGTGTGAGTGTAAAAGGCAGAAAGTGTGTTATCATGGACTAGCCCACTGTTTGTGAACTACACATAGGATAATCATTCAAGGTAATAAATATACGGAGATCCTTAGTAACTCTGCAAATCTAAGTAGGCATAAGGTAAGACATACCAGAAAAAAAACCTTTCAAATGTAACAAATGTGGCAAAGCCTTTAATGACAGGTCAACTCTTTCTGAACATAAAAAAGTTAACATGGGACAGAAACACTAAGATGTTCACATATGATGCTAAACAAGATCAATTACAGTGTATAATCTAATTAAAATAGGTTGGTAATTAATTTTAAGTTCAAAAGACAGAGATAGATTTGCTGACTGTCAAAAAAAATCTGAAGTGTGCTTTTTTGGGTCATGGTCAAGCTAAACATGTAATATTTTTTGCATTTTGCACAAGCAGATATTGATGTAATTTAACAGCCACACCAGCCACGGGACCCAACGCCCGCCTGCAGCGAACAAAACAAGTCCTGTGACCCAGCTCCCGTGGTGGCGAACAAAGCAGCACTCCCCCCCCACAGCCGATTATAGTCGCCAGCTTCCAGGAGAACCTGGGAGCAGAGTGGAATGATTTGAGAAGCGTGGACTCCTGCACTGAGTGGGAAGGTTGGTCGCGAGTGGTGTCTGGAGCAAAATAGCTGAGATTTCACATTGCTTGGGTCACAAACTTTTACAGAAACTCCAAAATGGCAATTGGCCATGGAAGGCGGTTGCCATGGTAACAGTATAAACTGTGAATCAGGTATAGGCCTGGGAACTGCACGCAGCGCCACCTGCTGTTCGGAAAGTATATAGCAGTTTGATTGAATTCCTATGAAAGCTGAAGCTTGCATCATATATACGGAGGTGTATTTCTACATACAAGAATGGCTTTTTTGTAGACAGTGCCTTTCTTTTTGCTTTTTTTGTTTTGTTTTGTTTTGTTTGTTTATTTTTTTTCTGTTTTGATTTGTTTTACTTTTTTGGGTTTTTTTGTTTTGTTTTGTTTTTTATTTTTTGTTTTTTTGTTTTGTGTGTTTGTTTTTGTTCTTGTGCCCTGTTTTATCCTCACCATTTACTTGGAGGAGCTTTTGTTAAACTTTTTATTATTACTTTTTAAATAGATACGTATTTTTTATTTCTATTTTTTCTAATTTTAATCTCTCTTCTCTTTTAACTTTTCTACAAACACCACTTTTTTACCTTTTTTTAAAAGTTATTGTACAACTATCACTATTCCTATTGCAGTTGTTTTTATGTTGATGGTTTCGTGGGTGTTGTCTGTATGTCTATGTGACTCCGTCTATTTCTATATCTATGGGCTAATGTGTCTGGTAGCTTTTGTATCTGTCTATGTACTCATTTGCTGTCAATGAGCTCAGTGTTCCAACCTGCAATCCTGAGCTCAAAGCACTCCTTCCACTCTCACTATGAGGTCTGGATGACTGACCCCGAGGAGTCCTGATTCTGGGGTAACTGCTTGAGAGGAGTAAACAGGACCTGGACTGCAGCTGGAAAGTGCCGATTCTGCAGCACTGGAGTGAGGAGACGATGGTCAGCTAAGAAGGAATCAGGAAGGAGCAGTGGTGCCCCAAGGTGCAGAGCAGCAGCTCTCTTTAGCATTAGCAAGGCCCACTCCCAGATATCCCGTGGCCACTCCTCCTGTTTCCCTGAGCTATCAGATGAGATGGGCATATTCTCAGATGGCAACCACCACAGATCAGATCTGGGACTGAAACGCAGGCCCCGTGAGTAAAGGGTCTTCCAGAGGCAGTAATGGATTGGGTGGAGCGTGGGGACTAGAAAACGCACTCCCAGAGCTAGGAACTCCCAGGGTGAGGCTGATCCAAAAGACTGCTCTACTGAGCCTAACACACACCTGGCCATCAGGGGATTATCAGCCTCTAGACAAAGGAGGCCAGTAGGCTACAGCTGGCATCTAACTGTGCTGCAAATACAAGCCAGCAGGAGTAAAGACAGGGCCTGAGGTACAGGTTCTGGAAACTCAAGTCAGCCTCTCCTCTGCAGAGGAATTCAGCAGGGGCTCTGCAGAGACAGAAATAAACTCCCAAGGGTAGTTCTGTTCAGCCAGTAACATAAATTAAGGGTGGGG
>CAUYPK010084630.1:0-46115 GCA_963574355.1 Loris lydekkerianus
AGCTTTCACATGAAGGCTATAACCCAACTATACCTCAAGACTATGAGGAAAGGACCAAGGAAGGGGAAGGGAGGGGGGAGGTTTGGGTGGAGGGAGGGTGATGGGTTGGGCCACATCTATGGTGCATATTTTTATCTATAAGTAAAAAAAATAAAAAATTAAAAAAAAATATTTACTATTCTGCTCTTCCCCCCCCCCCCAAAAAAAAAAAAAGAATTAAACTTCAGATATGAAAGTATAAAAATACTAGAAGAAAGTGCAGGGAAAACGCTTGAAGAAATCGGCCTGAGCTAATATTTCATGAGGAAGACCTCCCCCCAGGCAATTGAAGCAGCATCAAAAATACACTACTGGGACCTGATCAAACTAAAAAGCTTCTGCACAGCCAAGATCACAGTAAATAAAGCAAGCAGACAGCCCTCAGAATGGGAGAAGATATTTGCAGGTTATGTCTCCCACAAAGTTTTAATAACCAGAATCCACAGAGAACTCAAATGTATTAGCAAGAAAAGAACAAATGATTCCATCTCAGGCTGGGCAAAGGACTTGAAGAGAAACTTTTCTGAAGAAGACAGGTGCACGGCCTATAGACATATGAAAAAAATGGTCATCAAGAGCATTAATGCTCATCAAGAGCATTAATCATCAGAGAAATGCAAAATCAAAATTACTTTGAGATATCATCTAACTCCAGTAAGATTAGCCCATATCACAAAATCCCAAGACCAGAGATGTTGGCGTGGATGTGGAGAAAAGGAAACACTTCTACACTGCTGATGGGAATGCAAATTAGTACATCCCTTTTCGAAAGATGTTTGGAGAACACTTAGATATCTAAAAATAGATCTATAATTCCTCTACTAGGTATACACCCAGAAGACCAAAATCACATTATAACAAATATATTTGTACCAGAATGTTTATTGCAGCCCAATTCATAATTGCTAAGTCATGGAAAAAGCCCAAGTGCCCATTGATCCATGAATGGATTAATAAATTATGGTATATGTACACCATGGAATATTATGCAGCCTTAAAGAAAAATGGAGACTTTACCTCTTTCATGTTTACATGATAGAGCTGGAACATATTCTTCTTAGTAAAGTATCTCAAGAATGGAAGAAAAGTATCCAATATACTCAGCCCTACTATGAAACTAATTCATGGCTTTTACATGAAAGCTATCATCCAGTTATAACCTAAGAATATGGGGCAGTGGCAGAAGGAGGGGAGTGAGGGGGGAGGATGGGCGGAGGGAGGGTGATTGGTGGGATTACACCTGCGGTGCATTTTACAAGGGTCCATGTGAAACTTAATAAATGTAGAATATAAATATTTTAACACAATTACTAAGAAAATGCCAGGAAGCCTATGTTAACCAGTGTGATGAAAATGTGTCAAATGGTCTCTAAAACCAGTGTATGGTGCCCCTTGATTGCATTAATGTACCCAGCTATGATTTAATAATAATAATAAAAAAAGAACTTAATTAAGTGGCAAACATTACACATTAAGTGATGATGTGGTTATGTCTGTCAGGGTCCCAACAGGAGACATATGGAAGTCAAATCTGCTATTTGAGGAACGTTTAACAAAAGTAGTATTTTCCAAAGGTGTGGATGCAGTGTTGGAAAATCCCAGACAATGGTGTAGTTTACCAGAAGTGGTAGTAGTGGGCAGAAAAGCAAAGGGATCTGGAGATCAGCCACTCTCGAACGGCCACCAAAGAAGAACTGCCGTCTTCTGAGGCGAAGCAGAGCTGGACTGAGGCAGTCCTGCCCTTCCGTGAGGAGCTGGAGGGTTAGTTTCCCTCTGTCTCCTGCCAGCAGAGCTCTGACTAATCATGCCCAGTGGCTGAACCTGTGTAGAAGCAGAGCACACAAGTGGCCATTGATACTTGGGCCCAAATGAGCCCCCCAGAGCCTGGAGCAGGTGGAGTTCTACCTAGGCAAGCACAGAGAGGACGCAGAACAGCAAAGTTCTCCAACTTGGGCCTTTGCACTTCAAAGTCTCAGCTCCCGACTCCAGCCACACCTTCCTGCACAACCCCACCTTGCCCAGAGAGAGGGGTAACTGGTAAGAACTGAAGTGGGTTATGATGATAAGGGTGGTGTCTTAGAGCCGAGAAGGGTTCATGTATGATTTGGGATGCCCCTAGCAAACAGTAAAAGTTTAATTTCTCCTATGACTTCTCCAGGCTCTTCAGGGTTGTGAGGAAGGAAAAGGAGATCAGTGAAACCCCTTGAGCATCATGTAAAACTCTGGTCAGTGCCATGATGTGGGGAGGGTTGATGGGAGCTACAGACGGGAGGGAATTTACAGGCTGCGTGGCCAAAGGCCGGGCTGCATCCCACTTGGGCGTGTCAAACGGAGACACAGTCCTTCTGCTCACGTGGGTTCTTTCCAGAGAAATTCGGCTGGCACTGACTTCCTGTACACAGGAGAGCCACAGAAAACTGAGTATTCAAAGGCAAACCCTGAAGCGTATTGTAAGGTTAAAAATGAAAACTAAGGATGGCTGGAAGCAGGTCCAGGATGTGTTGAGTTCTTAGACTTGGAAGACACCAGCTGACCTGTATTTTGGCAGCAATTGTCTAGTATTTTCATAAAGAAATTTTATTTGAAGGCAAAAATCTTAGAGATGCATCCTGTAGTTTATAGAATTGCATGTGAGAGGAAATAGTAATGAGAAGAAGAGCTAAATGTTGACATGAATCTCTCAGAGTCCCATTTTGCTTTTCTACATCAGGGTGGATTTTTAACAGAGTTGATCTTTTTTGGAGAGAGATTAACTGATCACCTTCAAGTCTGTATTGATTCAAACCTTTTACTCCCTGCTATCTTACTGTAACTGTTAGTAAGACTTACCAACTTTCATTTAGACTTAATGAAGTTGTTTGTGTGGGAATTGCTCCAGACAAAATTGGAAAGAGAAAATTCTCTAGGTTAAGTACACTTAGAAATATTGCCTGTTAGAAAACGTATAAAAAAATGTGTTCAGGGAAGGCTTTTTATTTGTCTCCATTTAAAAAATGAACACTGTAGGGCCAAGTCCATTCTCTCAATGCATCCATTTACTAGAGTGGTTGATTATATTGATTTTTTTCTGTACAAATTTCAATCAAAATAATACGTATTTCTAAAGTACTGCCTCCTAGTCCTGGCACTATTCTTAGAATCCGAAAGATTCCTTTTATCTCCTTGACATGTGTCAGCTACAGCTATATTAAAACTCTACATTTTAATCTTTCCAAGTTCAATTCTCTTGATGAATTTCTTCTTCCTCCATGCCTGCTGTTCTGACTTCCAAAGAAGCTTTTCATACACAAGAGAGATAAACGGCAGGAGAATTGAAGCAAGGTTTGGGTCAAATAACATTGGAACCCCTTTCTTCCTCCGTTTCGAGATGTGAAGTGTGAACCCAAACTAAACAGTAAGAGAGAGCTGTGTGGCTTTTACTGCCTTCTCTGTGCTCTGCTTGGGAGAAATTGCTTCTCTCCAAGAGAGGAGTTCATAAACCTGACTCCGCTGTGAGACCCAATTCCTGCCCATACCCATCCTATAAATGACAAATACATGTAATTACATGTTGTAGAATATGACAGACTGGTGGTCATGTTGCCTGACGCTGCCTGAGGGGGTTTAGGAAAGCAGGTGTTTGTAGTTTCTGGGCCTACCGGCCACTACAGGAGAAGTGCTCAGGGAGAAAACAACTCCTGCCAACAGATGGGAGCATGCACGGGCCGGTCTGTGTGCCCCCTCCGGTGTGCAGCCTTCCACCTGGGGCACTCTGGGTTAGAGACCCCCTCCAGTGTGTGGCCTTCCACCTGGGGCACTCTGGGTTAGAGACCCCCTCCAGTGTGCGGCCTTCCACAGGGGGCACTCTGGGTTAGAGACCCCCTCCAGTGTGCGGCCTTCCACCTGGGGCACTCTGGGTTAGAGACCCCCTCCGGTGTGCAGCCTTCCACAGGGGGCACTCTGGGTTAGAGACCCACTCTGGGTTAGAGACCCCCTCAAGTGTGTGGCCTTCCACAGAGGGCACTCTGGGTTAGAGACCCCCTTTGGGATCTGCACTCCTGGTGCTGCTCACACTCAGACACGTGGCTGGAAGCAAGGAACGGGAGCTCACGGGGTGGAGCTGCAGGGCACCAAGGAGCATGGTGACATTTTCTGTGACAACTCCTGGTACTTGAAGCCTTTGCTTTCTACTTCAGATGGAGACATCACATGTCTTTGAAGTAGAAACGTTCTGTTTTAAGGGACACAATTTTTGTGCTCTTTCATGGGTTTTACCCCAGTGAGAAAAATATCGTTTTAGATTCTTGTAATTATAGGACACTGCCAAACCACTGTTATCTCATCTCAAGAAGACCCCAATGCAAAAGTCCTTGAATGGAGTTGAGGCTGCTGAGAAGAACATACTCTAGGCACGAGAATTTTTAGGTGGACTGTGTTCTGAGGTGAGCTCTTGGTCCTCTGCGATAGCTACTAAAATGTTGCTCTTTCACTCCTCCAGCTGACCAATGAGAAAATTGTAAGGCAAGAATCTCCAGGGCAGCCTTCCTGAAGGATTTAGAAAGGAAGTGCTACCTGCTTGGCCAGCCAGGCGGGTGAGCATCCTCACCCCCAGGCTCCAGGTAAGGGCGGTGCAGGCAAAGCAGAATGTGATACAACACACATGTTCCAACTTCTCCTGTTCAGTCCCATTAAAATTATAGTAAGCTATTGTGTCTTAATAAAGAGTTGTGACAAAAACAGAATGTGAATAGAGCTTCCATATACAATTGAGCTATTAATACTTTCTTTGGTCAAGTCCAATACTCAACAGCAAGCATGCATCCTTCTAATTCACCTCTATTGTTTTAAAAATTAAAATAAAGTTACTCACCTTGCTGCTTCATGCCCATTGTTACAAAATGAACAAGCAGGCAGGCTGTGGAGTGTCCTGGGCCCAGCTCAAATCTTACTCTTGAAATTAAACAGCATTTTAAACCTCTTTGGGCTTAGTTCACTTATACAGAGGGTAAACTGCTCTATGTTTGTGTCCCCCTTAAATGCATATGCTGAAATCCTAACAGGTGTAGGTCATAAGGTCAGCTTGGTGTCTTGTATAAGACGCCCATCCTGGAGTTTATTTACCCTCCGACAAGCAAGGGAACAGTAAGAAGGTGCTGCCTGTGAACCAGAAAGGGGTCCTCGCCAGACACCACCTGCCAGTGCCTTGATCTCAGACTTCCCAGGCTCCAGAGTGGTGAGAAATAAATTTCTGTTGATTGTAAGTTACCCGATTTAGGGGGAATTTTTTGTCATAGCCATCTGAACTAGCTAAGACAAATGTTAACTTTATCTTTTTCACCTTTTATTTTTACTTTTTTTTTTTGTTAAAAATTACAAGTTTGAGCAAGTGGCTTGGAAAATGTAAGTGCCAAATAAATAAAAGCTCTATTTATTACATTGGTAATTTTTTTTTATTATTGTTACGGTAATGGGACTTACTATTGAAAAAATATAAATGCTTTTGATCCTAAGAGGGTGTAAGCTCTAGCAACTATTTGGTTGGACTGGATACAGCTTTGGAGAAGGCTCAGGTTTTAAAGTAAGGCCTTGAGAGGTGGGGTGGGAGAGGTTTAGAGGTTTTCCTTCTTCCACCCAACAACCTTTAGGTCCAGTTCTCTGGGCTTGGGGTCTTTGCTGCTGTTTTTGTTTGTCAGTCTGTTTTCTATTTCTCCCTTTTAACAGGTTCAGTTGAAAGGAACCTGTTAGGGTGTGCACAAGTGCAGAGTTAGTACACGGGTTGAGAAAAGGGTTTCTCCAGCCCAAGACTAGGATATAAAAGTATAAAACTTATTTTATCTTCTTAGAAGGAGAGAGGGGGTGAGAGAAGGAAAGGCAGCCTGGCATCCCAGGAAAGGGGAGGGATCAGCCAGCAGCTGGGGCCCAGAGGCCCAGGGATTTTAAGAGGATTTTAAGAGGCCCAGAGCTGTGAATTGGGGGGGAGACATGGCTCCATCTGCTCCTTCCCTTCTTTTTGGCAGCATCAGATAACAAAAACCATGAGGATGTCAAAGTTTAAGAGTTGGCATCTCTGCTTTTCTTTGGGTATGGGATTATCAGAATTATCGAAGGAGATAGGTTGGGAGTCTGCCCTCAAGATAATATGGTGGGAACCTGAATCTCCTTCTCTGCCGTTAACTAGGAACTCAATAAAACAAAGCAGATTTTCAAAAAACAGTTTTGAAGGGAAAGATTTATATCTTTTTCCTATTGTGCAAAACAGAACTCCTGTGGGGCAGGGCATCTGTTAGCAAAGAGAACGTACAGGATTAATCTTTAACTGTTGTAAGAAATTGTAGGACTAGGCATTTTCCAGTTATTTTTACAAGGCTGTCCTTTCAGAACCTTTGAACATTGAGCTCCTCTCTTTGCTTGATGGAGTTGTGATGCAGAGCCCAGGTACAACCAGCCCCCAGGACGGCAAGGATGCCATAAAGTCCCATGGCCCTTTGGTCCCTCTGCCACCATGGGTCATGAAACAGGGCTATTTTGTGCAGAAAGCCCCTGTCAAAATGATTACTCCTATAGGCAAGAAATTCTAGTGGTGTGTATAAGAAATTGGAGTTAAAAGCCTTGTCTATAAAGATAAGGATGTGTCAGCATGAAGTGAAGAAAACATGGCACGGTGTCTTTATGGGACGCTTTATGAGGGCCACAAACACACGTGCATGTTAGGAGGAATGGACTTCGTGGCTGTCTCTGTGGAACCAAGCTGGGAAGGCCCAACTTACGATGCACGCGGAGGCATTTGATTTGCTAGAAGAGAAAGTCTGCGGGTCAAGTCCCTGCCTGGGGGCCTTGTGTGTGTCGGCCAGAGGCAGTCTTAGGGTTCTCTGAGGATATAATTTATTTGCTTATCACTCAGAATGTAAGCCAACATTTCTCTAAGGGATTCTTGAGTAACTCAAGTGCCATTCTGCAATTTTTGTTAAAATGGAATTTCCCAAGTTCCACCCTCCCAAACCTGCCCTGGGAGTATCCGCAGGGAAGGGTCTAAGGAGCCAGCCTTGGTCTGTGACCCCCCGACAGGGCCACAGCAGCGCCAAGTGTGGGAGCCTTGCCCGCAGCCTGAGCTTGCTGGCCCGTGTCCCCCGTCTGCCCCACACTGGGATTGATGCCACGGCTGTGACCATCCCCGACCACCGTCTTCCTCCCACACCACTGCCAGTTTCCACATCTCGCACCCTTCCGGAGAGACTCCTCCGTGGCGACTTTTCATTATAAATCGGAGCACCCGGCCGGGCACCTGCCAGGCCCTGTCACTCCGACGCCAGCTTGCACTTCGTTCCCTTTACTCTCCCAGACTGGCGTTTCCTCCCCTAGTATGACTTCCTCATTCTATCCATTATTTACATTGCGTCTAACCATTAGAATTCCTGCCCCCTCTTCTCACTGGCTTGGCATTCTTACACGTTCAGCTAATAACATCACAAACGTCTCCTCAGGCCACTCAGGTTGAAGCGTGGGCCAGTTGCTCACTGTGCCCGGCTCATTCTGCAGGGTCTTGCAGGGATCTTTGGGACATTATGCATCATGTAACTTGCTCCCTGGCTGAGCTGAAGCTCCTTAAAGCAGAAATGTCTATGTGGCTGCATTTTCAACAAGGTCTAGCTGAGTTCCTGAGTTCTTCCCTGCCGCAGCAGGGTCCTCTCCTGGGTTCACACCCTGGAAAGTAATAAATCAAGTTTTCTGGTCCTCAGCCCCACGCCCTTTCCTTTGCTCACTAGGGGCTTCAAATTAGAGCTGAGGATTCTCAGCTACGTCATGTCAGGTGTGCCTGGAACCCGGCTTTGGTGATTCCCAGACAATCCCCTGCGCCTGTCCACACTGCCGGCTGTCTGTCAGTGCTGCCACTTACACAGCGTGCTTGGCGTCTGTTCTGACTTTCCTTTTGCAGCATGGAGCAGGGCCCTGAAGACATTTCAGTGGTTCTGCAGGGAGTTCTGCAGGGAGTACAGAGTTGAAGGGACCGGAGGTTTGTTCTCAAGGAACTTGAGTCTGGTGGGGACAGAAGAGATGAACACAAGTAACTCTAATTCCATGTTGGTCCTACCAGGCCAGCGTTCCCACCCACAGTGGTCACCTCCCTAAGGGAGGAGGGGTTGCTCTTGGGGCAGAATTTCAGGTGCAGGTTGTGCTAAATTCAAGGCTGAGGAGAGCCAGGGGAGTTCAGTTCACATGCCCCTGGGCTTCCTGCTTTTGCCTTGTCAGGTGAACGAGCCACTGAGGCCTAGATGGCAGCTGCCCTTTCCTCTCCTCCCTGCGCCTTCATCCTGAACATCCGTTGAGCACCCCTGGCTCTTCTCTCCAACTCTCTCTGGACCGCAGGCTAGTCACTGAGAGGTCTGTTCTCTGGGGCTGCCGCAGAGGCCATTCTCATCCTGGGGAGGAAGCCAAGCTCCCCTAGAAAGGTTTCAAGACATTCACTCACTAGGATGGTGCTTCTCCCCACTCTGTCCATTCTCACTTTTAACTTCCCTGACAATCTGGGGATAGAGGTGATTGTCGAGAGAATTTGAGAAAGCCTCAGTTACGAAAGGTTAGCTTGACTCATCAATGCTTCGTGGGGAAATTGCCATGAGAAAGGCCCAGTTCTGTGTGAGTTTTACAGTTAAAAATCAGTATGACAAGTAGAAGAATAAAACGAAACTTAGTGTTGGACAGAGAGGACTCTTTCTTGAATGGTACAACAGCTACCTGCCAGTTTTCTTCTTCATTTCATTTGAAGGCATTTTCTGAAACTATAAAAGCAATGTTAGAAAACAGCTTACATTTTGGAAGACTCTGTAACTGGAGCCCAAATGATTTTTTTCAAATATGACTTGCACATTTTCATAAAAGTAAAAAAGCACCACCATATTATTTTTGTTTACATTTGTGCACCTAAAACATGCCAGTGTGTCAGAAAATTAAATCTGACAGGTGAAGGTCACAATTAAGGGCTCAAACAACTTTCCTCTTTGTTTTTTCCCAATTCAGATTATTTGTAAACTTACATCTGACATAACTTTGGGGGCCAAATGTGGCAGAAATGTCATCTTCCCATGACGCGAGACTCCTGTCCCCTGGGAGGGAGCTTGCATTCACTAATGAAGATGTCAAACTGTGTCACAGGAGTGTGGACGGCTGCACATTTATCACTGTGCCATAGGCCCTCTCAGACTGAAAGATCTCACTGTTTATTCACAGCAAAGACACTTAATTAATGGCTGGGCCTAATCGGGCTGTCTTATTATTTACAGGGATACCAGTGTGGCTTAGTTCAATTGATGTGCAAACAAACCATCCTTGAGGAAGCTTTAATTAATAATTCTGAGCCAAACGTTCCAAGAGGCCCTATCACCCAGCTCCAGGGTGATTTATAGCACCTCCTCTACCATATTCTCATGTCCTCTGCATGCAAATGAGTGACCACCCTGGCAGATCTTGCTATTTGAACTATAGTGGGTCTTGTTTATATCACAGAAACACTCTCATCTTCACATAGGACCTAATGGCGATACACCCTGAATGGGGGGCTCCTGGTGTCTTTTTTAGACATTGCCATTCAAATGCATTTCTGTGCACTTACCAAGCACAATGTGCTACAGTCAGAGGGGAGTCATTCACTCTGGTGAGTCCAAAAGTGAATTTAGCTTAGTGTTCATGTGAGGCTCCCAATCTCGGTGGGAATCATAGATTTAACCAAAAACTGCAATACAAATCAACCTCAAAGTAGAAAGCCCAGTAGGAGCATGGAAATGAAGAGATGAATTACTGTGAGGCAGGTCAGAGAGGCCCATAAGAGGGGTGTGTGTGGGGGTGTAGTTAGTGTGGTGGAGGGTAAGAATGGTATAGAACAGTGTTTTTCAACCTCTTTTATCTCACAACACACTTGAACCTATAGTTAAACTTCCGCAGCACATACTTAAATTGTGTTGCTCAAAAAAAGAGTAAAAATATGTTCCAGCTCCATCCATATAAACACGTGGAACATATTCGTCTTAGCAAAGTATCTCAAGAATGGAAGAAAAACTATCCAATGTACTCAGCTCTACTATGAAACCTATTTATAGCTTTCATATGAAAGCTATAACCCAATTATAGCCCCAAAATATGGGGAAATGGGAGAAGGAGGGGAGGGGAGGGAGGAGGATGGGCGGAGGGAGGGTGAATGGTGGGATTATACCTATGGTGCATCTTACAAGGGTACATGTGAAACTTACTAAATGTAGAATATAAATGTCTTAACACAATAACTAAGAAAATACTGTGAAGTTTATGTTAACCAGTTTGATGAAAATATTTCAAATTGTAGATAAAACCAACACATTCTACCCCATGATTGTATTAATGTACACAGCTAGGATTTAATAAAAAAAAAAAAAAAAAAAAAACAACCCAGTAAAAAAACAATATATTTATTATGCTTTGAACTTCTTTAGAAAATAAATAATGGCCTTTATGAATTTTCATAGCACACCAGTGTTCCGAGGCTCAGCGGCTGGAAATCACTGCTCTACCTTTTTCTTTATAAGTTCCTACCATCTTAATGTGACAAACCTACCTCCCAGCCCCTGTGTTGGGCTCTTCTCCCTGAGAGCTACTTTCTCCCACCCCACTGAGTCCTGGGAGAGTTTCTTCACTGGGTTGTGGAGCTTTCCAGTTCATTTTTGTTACATTTGTTGCTTTCTCTGCTAGTGTTTTCTCTATCTAAACTATTATATTTTTCATAGCAATTATTTCAAAAAATGGTCTTTTATTTCTGTTTTATACTATTACCATCTTCATTTTTGCATTACGAATGCATATTATCTTATTTTAAAGTTTTGATGAATCTGTTCAATGAATTCTATGTCTGTGGCTGTTTGGTGTTTGCATTTTAATCTTTCCTTTTCAAGAACCCAAACATTGGCCTGCAAGTTCCGTTCTGGATGGAATTTCATCAAAGGTATTCCAAATTGGTGATGGAACTAGAGCACGATTTTGCCACAAGCACTGCCTTGCGTCTCTCTCAGGTCCCGTAAGCCCTCCTCAGACAGACAATTACTTCATTTATGGAGTAATTTTGGGGACTGATGTCAAAGCTCCTAACACTGACCATTTAATTGGCACAAGAAGAAAAGGGGACGTGAGAGAGTGATGTTTCGCAATGATGGTCCAAGAGTTTACCTTTGCTCTTATGTTTATTGACTACGAACATCTCCAATTTGAACCTGCCTGATTTATAATGGTAGGTGTTACCACAAATTTCTAGCCCACCATTAGGATACATACCTATTTTGCATTATTTTAATGTTGTTTGGGGGTGTGTATGTGTCTGTGTGTATTTTCAGGAAGACATAAAGTGGGGGTAGAAGTAAGTACTATCTTGAATTGAAGTCCTAGAACTTATGTTTGGAAGGATTTCCTAGAGTGCTCTTAAGGGCACTTGAGAGCCAACAATCTGACTGCATTAAGAAATAGATATAATCACTTTGAAAACATAGTATGAAAAATTTGATAAAGCACTTGGTGGTTCTATTGAATATTGGTTGAGCTGATTCCCACCTTGTCGAATACATTCAAATACACTTCTGCTAGCTCAAGTTTGAAACTGATAATTGTCATTATCAGTTATTAATTATGTTATTAACAAACTTCTCACAGAATTTTCTGACTTCTTTTTCACTTGTTTTTGCTGAAAGCAGCTATTTTAGGCAGCCACGGATACAATTTGTTATGATTTTATCACTTAATCTCTTCATCATCTTATAAATTAATCATTTAGTGTTTAATGTCATGTCAAAATGCATAGAAGGAACTTCTTCAGAGTTGGTTCACACTTTCTTCAGAGTTGGTTCACACTTTCTCATAGCTTATTGTGAGGCAAGTTTGACAGTGACTCAGAAAATATAACGTTATGTTTCTTTTTCTTAAGGGATGCTATCCAGGTTCAGGTACACTCAAATACTAATACGCAAAAGGTATGCACTTTTAAGATACAGTTAAGTCCTAATCATCTAAAGAGTATTTTGGAATATACAGCAGATAGCAACTGTTTTAATCAGCTTCAGAACTTCTGGCTCCACTATACACTTACTGTGTTTTCTTCCTAAAATGCTTCCTAGGATTATTGCACTTAAGAGTTTCTGACGTTTGAGATAATTGTGACTAAAGTCCAAGACCTGTGCTGCTTCAGTGGGGCCTCCTGGGATTGAGAATTGCTAGAAAGCCTGCAGCAGCCTCGGAAGTGATGTGCTTTCATTCCCTCTGGATTAGAAGGAACTCTGAAACTTAGTTCTTCATCACTCTTTGAGAATTTCCTTACAGAGATACATTTTTCTCCTTTTAAGATTTAGTTTACAAACTTTTTTCTTTGAAATCTGAAACTCATGAAAAGTTTACAAAAATATAGTATCAACATGCCTAAATCACGGGTGGCTAAGGCAGATTTTTCTCTTTACAGCTGGGCCACCGAGCATCCCTCCCTCCCTGGGTTGTGACAACCAGACTCTCTTCTGATTGGTCATTTCCATGTCCACTTCCCTCTGCTGACAATCTCCCCATTTCCCTTTACCAGCCAAACACCCCTCCTGGAGGTCTCTGTCTCATTGGCACTCACCCTGGGATGGCCCCGTACACCCCTCCTGGAGGTCTCTGTTTCATTGGCACTCGCCCTGGGATGGCCCCATACACCCCTCCTGGAGGTCTCTGTTTCATTGGCACTTGCCCTGGGATGGCCCCGTACACCCCTCCTGGAGGTCTCTGTCTCATTGGCACTTGCCCTGGGATGGCCCCGTACACCCCTCCTGGAGGTCTCTGCATCATTGGCACTCGCCCTGGGATGGCCCCTTACACCCCTCCTGGAGGTCTTTGTCTCATTGGCACTTGCCCTGGGATGGCCCCGTACACCCCTCCTGGTGGAGGAGCTTGCCAGGGAGCTGCCTTTGCCTGGTCTCTCCCGAGAAGCACTCTGGGGAAACCTACAGGGTGCCTCTCACTCACCACCGTACTCCTGGCCCATGATCCAGGGCTTGCCACAGAGTAGAACCTTAAAATAAGCATTTGTTGAATCTGAAACGAAATTTTCCTTTAGGAAATTAGCATGCCTTTATTTTTTACATTCACTCAGAAAAGCTGAGGCTATTCCAACTTCTCTTTCTTCTTTTTAATTCCCCATCCTTACAGCACCTTCATATTTGTCTGTGATGAACTTGGACAAAGTGATAAAATTAACTAGGTCTGAGACTAATTACTTGTTCAAAGGGTTAAACCCAGAAGCTTTGTAAAGAGTGAATTCTAGGATTTGGTAATCACATTAAGCTATTTTCTCTTTAGAGTCACCTCCTTGGCATATACAATGCTGGCTGTTGAGCAAACCAAGTCCCCTATAAGGTAAGAGATTCAATACATGCCTCTGCCTGAAGCTGCCACCACCACTCCTTACCCCATGAAGTGCAATAGGTCTCAGAGCCACTCCTAACTTCAGGGAAGTGGTCAACTGTGAGTCATTTGGAATGCCAGAGCAGGAAAAACTAGCGCTGCTGTCCACACACGCATACTCCATAAACATGCAGTGCAGCCGCAGCTAGGGAAAGGCTACTGGTGAGATACATCCCGGTGACAGGGATCTTCAAATCTGAAAACTAAAAGTGATAAATCCTGGTAACAGCCATCTTCAAATTTGAAACTAAAAGTGTATCTTAGAGGAATGAAATACAGTATCCAAAAACTGTTTGCATTTCTCAGCTGGGAAATGTGCACAGCAGGAAATGTGGACAACTGGTTTCTTTATCTAGTTAAAATACTCATATCACTTGGCAGCAAATAACCTTCAACCTACGTAACAACATTTTGAGATATTTAGTAACCTTTTTAGAAAATCACAGAGAGCTCAGTGTCCATTTGTCAATATTCATCAAAAGTTTAACCCATTCACTTTTATTTGATTTGCTGTGGCATTTAAGTTTTAGTTCCATTACTAATGCCTGAACTTAAATTCCAAGTGTGCTGATAATTTAACAATTCAATGTATGCTATTTAGTTTATTAAAATGCATATTTGAAGTGCCCACATCTATTCGAAGTTCTAAACTTTAAAGCAGGCCTGCAGTCTGTTGAATTATAACAAATAACAATTTTTGGTATATATTGTTTTTATTATTTCTACTTTTTAAAATCATCAAATTTGTTTAAATGGAACATTTGTAGAACTCCTTAAGCGCCTCTATGAAATTGCTGGACTTGAACATCATTGATCTTATTTGCACCTGCAAATTCGCAGTACGGGAAAGGAGGCCCGTGAAAGTTGAGAAACACACCCGAGAAGTCAGAAGTTGGTCCTTGCTTCATCCTTTCTGAACCAGTGTCTCTTCATTCAGCCCCTTGCCCAGTGCAGCTGCCCTCGAGCCGGAACCTGGGCCCTTGTCCTTGCTGGCTGCTTCCTGTTCCCAGGCTTCTGTGCAAACATACAGGTGCATCTGTGCAGTGAAGACCGGTGTCTTACTAAAATGGCATGTACACACTACATCCCTTCTCAGCATCTCACTCAATCATAACTAATTAAAAATTCCCCATGTTAACTGATAGAGATGTAATTAACACATTCATTTTAACAGCAGCATGATATTATGAGGTAGACTTACCATCAGGACTCCATTTCAATTTATTCATTTTTGCCAATCATCTCTATCAGTCTTGACAGGGAAGTGAAGGGGGTCACCCCTTTTGGCATTCCATTTAAAAGAGTTCTCCTCTTTGACCCTATGCATGGACTCCTCATCTGCAGGAATATTTATTTTATCAAAGCCTAAATAACTGTGAAGTAAAACATCAGATTACCAAGAAAAAGAGGTAGTAAGTCTTAAAAGCAGACCCAGCAAACCTTCCTAATTGCAGACACAGCTAACTTGGAAAACAATATTAATGTCTATGCTATTTATTTGGGGACAACTCACCGGCATTTTATGCATACTTCATATTTACTCTGTTTCAGCTACATTACCATGTAGTAAGATTAATAAATTTTTTAATGAGAAGTTATATTTCTGGGTGAGGCATTAAAAGTTCAACAAGTACACTTGTGACAGGTCATAAATGTTAAATTAGTGCAAGAGAGCTCTCTAAATTTAGCTACTCGTTGAGTTTACCCCAGTACGATAAATCTGGCAATAGCTCTGAGTCTCATCAGAGCACTGAATCAATGGCAGTAAAACAGTAACTTCTCTTTTTAGTGCCTTTGCAAATTCAAGGCTGGAGGCTAACACTTTTGCGAGCACACAGCTCCAGTTCTTCCATTTTAACTATACCAAAGGATAGAGTACCTGGAAGCTTTGGTTTCTACCAATTAACCAGTTTTCTTCCTTCAATCCTTTCTGCCTCTCCTTTCAGTGTAAGAAGGAAAGTAATTTCTTCATGAGAAATTTGAAGTGAATTTCTCCTTCGCTTCGCAGGGTTGTTTTTGTAGGAACTTCATTTCCAGGTGCCACAGAGACTCAACATTTGGGCACAAGGACAGCAATTTGACTCATTGTAACTTTCGTAAGGAAATACTCAGGCCTTGAAAATCTGCTGTCAGGAATCAAAGGGGATTATTGTTCTTCTTTCTGCTACTGAATCTCTGACAGCGACAGAGGCTGTATTTATAGACGCAGGTGATTTCCTCTTGTTGTTGGCTGCTCTAAAGATGTACGAGAGCTTCCCAAAATACAAAACTTTTGCAAGTACTTGAAATTAACATTTGTGAAAAAGACAAATTACAGATTGAGTGTCAAGTCAACCAAACTAGAAAATGCTTGAATGTAAATTGCACTCAGGAAGGAAGGAAGCTTTTAGTTTTTCTTTGGGAGTGGTTTCTCAAGAAGTTTAGAAATTGGAAGTAATTTTCTTAAGAAAAGGAAAGCTTAAATTAAAATGAATGTGGAGTGAAATTACATAGAACAGTCCAATCGCAAGCAAGAGAGGCCTTTTCACCTGCCCTCTTGGGCTCATTTCTTACCACCATGGCCAGCGTGTTCCTGCTGACACTCTCTCTGTCCCTCCTTGGCATAGCGGTTATTAACCAGAGGTAGATGTAGGCTGTGAAACACCCCCAAACAGGCTTGTTCAAGTTAGCCCCTGGGTATCCAGGATAGCTTCCAAGGAAATGGAAACGGAGAGATACTACCACAGCGCCTGGGCT
The DNA here is from genome assembly GCA_963574355.1 of Loris lydekkerianus. NCBI lineage: Eukaryota > Metazoa > Chordata > Mammalia > Primates > Lorisidae > Loris > Loris lydekkerianus. Next base: position 16,195 of record CAUYPK010084630.1, read on the forward strand.
GGGAGTATGGACTTGGTGTGGAGATAGCTCACTTTTCTGTAGAGAACTACTTAGGGTGCTTTCTTTTAATCTGGAAACTACTAGTTGACATGTTTTTGGGGCCACAAAATCTTTGGGAGTAAACCAATATGATGCATATAAAGGGTGCTGGGCGGGAATAATGGTGAGGCTAAATTTCATTTATTTTTCGGCGTCCTGCTGCTGTATGACTTGGGGCCCTCAAGGAGCTGCAGCTCAGGGTCCAGACTACTCAGCTACTTAGACTTGTCTCCGGGTGGATTTTAAGCCTATGTTTGGTTGAATCTTTCTTATTTTCAATGTTAGCTAAAAATGGTAGGTTTACCTAAAATTATTTTCTCATCAATTGTAAATCAGAACGCAGACATGTAAATATTTGCTGTCCTCCAATTTCACGCTGTCTTATGAAAAAAATACACATATTTCCCATTTGCATGACTCACTAAATTGCTGGGCAATGTTCAGAGGAAGCACCAGAAGGTAGAGGTGACTTCTATTTTCTCTCTGTTTTCCCATCTGGAATGGACTTCTAAATAGCTAAGGAATGGGCAGGTGTGCCCATGTACTGGGCAACGTGGTGCCCACTGGTTCCCTCATGCCATCTCTCCCCGAGGTGTCAGAAGAGACAGTCCCCACACTTCTCGCTGATACACTGGAGAAGTCACTTTGCCTGAAGGACTCCAGTAAGGACACCACCCTGGGGGCATTATTTACTCAATGCAAAGCTGGGGGAGACAGAAGTCACTATGGAGGCCACCTGAGCACAGACAGCCTCCTTCCAGGCTGCGTGCAACTTAAGCAGCCGATCAAGTCACACATCTGTCCTGGCCGAGCTCTGGGATGTAACACACACATACATAGACATGTAAGACTGTTAAAATCTATTCACTGTGTTTTACTTTAAATTTAGCTTTAACTTGGCAGGGGATTTTTCCCCCCATGCAATTATTAGTTTTTATTATGTATTTATATGGAATCAATCATTTTGAAAGTACTGAAAGTATAATGGATAAAGCAAATGGATTTCATAGCCTAAGAGAGTAAGTCACATAAGCACATCCACTTGGCTTAAATAAAATGGTAAAAATAACACTGGGTTTGGGGGCTGGGGAGGATAAATGATGAAATTTTAATCCTTTCCAATCCCTCGTGTAATGCAGTACAAGAAGCATTTCATCTACTTGCCCATTTCCACATGATTTGTCTGCTAATACCTTGGTATTTAAGGGAGAGTATTAGATGAGATCAGAAGAGAGAGGGTGTAGATTACATTTTCTCTTCTTAGTACTGACAAGCCCTTTGGAAAACACTTTTAGACACGGGTGTTCAAACTAGGAAAGACCACGTGCCCTGCGAAGCTCTGGAGTTCGCCTGGCTGGTGCAGGTCTGAGCTTCCATGCCCTTGTCTGCACACTGGGTGCTAACACCAGCCCTGCCCTGCTCAGCTTGTGCTTGGATGGCTTTACACACACACACACACACACACACACACACACACACACACACACAGGACAGCAATGTCTCTGCATCTGGTGGGGAGACTGGGTCCTGCCAAGAACACTCCTGAGAAGAGAGATGATTCTGGTTTTTGTTTTTGAAACTTCCATTTTCCTCGTTGCACCCAATCAGGAAGCCGAGCAAGGGCGATGCTCGCAGTAACACAGACTCAGTGCCTGGAAAGCAGCCAGACCTTTCTGCATCCATTGTTACCCTCCGTACATAAAGAACCTACTGATTTCCAAACCCAAAGAGGGACTCTGAAGAGAAATGATAAGTATTTATATAAAGTTCCATAGATTTCAATTAATTATATTTGTTTACATCACTTAGTCCAGACCTGAGCACTTATATGCAACAACTTCTAAACATAACTTCCTAAACAGAACCACTTGTAGTTTTATGTGGAACATCTATAAAAGGAAGATTAAAACACCATTTAATTGAGTTCTAGGCTTTGCTTTAATTCAAGACTTTAAACACTGTCCCCACAGTTCCGTGTGCACTGCCACATCGTTGCTGTGAGGTGAGCGTCAGTTCCTTCTTGTCTGAGAATCCAGGATTCAGAGCTATGGATTGGGTTGTCCACTATCTGAATTCCAGAACAGCATGAACAGTGTCTCCTAAGGAAATGATAGCCATCTAGTTCTTTTAAATGTCTTTCTCACCTGGGTGATTCTACTCATAATACTTGTTCACCTAATCGCTATGGTCTGATAGAAGTGGGACTTACTCTCATCAGTCTCCCTGAGCACACGAATTAATGCAAATGTTAAAGTCTGTCTGTTTTAATCCCAACAATCACAGACGGAAATGAGGCATTAACATGCTAATTTTATTGAATTTATCATATATGGGGTCAGGGAGTCTTGGAGGGAGCTTTAGGAGAAATTATTTGGAAGGTGATTGAGTCCGTGGGGCTCAATTTAACAATTTACCAAAACCCAGGCAAATATATCCCATCAATACCTTGTACAGTTAGGTCCTTATTTTATATTTTTGAAGCTCAGAGATATATCAAAATAATAATTAGAGAGGATCATATGAAGCTCCCCTATAGTCAACCCTGCCTTTGAAGTGAAAACGAAATTAAAAATCATGGACTGATCTGAGCCTTTGTTTTGCCTCTTTCTGCACAGGTAGGGAGTGGTAGGATCCTGCATTGTTAGCAGGAAAAAGGGTGCTATAAATATATGTACATAATTAAGGCTAAATCCTGTATTAAGGAAAGTTCCAATTATTTTCACAAGCACATGTTCCAAGTCTTCTACCCAAGTGCTAAGAGCAAATCCAATTATAGATGTTATTTGGTAAATAGGAGAATAGCGCCTTTGGCTGCACAATTAAAAAAAAATAGCAACCTGTGTTTTTAACCTGTTTAAATTTTTAGAGTTTTAGCCAAATGAATTCTTCCTCTCGTTCTTTCCAAAATGACTTTGGAGAAAAATGTCATATATTTATGTTAAAGGACCCCTAGAGACAAGTGATTAGTATGGTCATGAATATATTCAAATTTCATATTATGGAGGCCAATCTGCTTACACTGAGCTAATTTAAAAGATTATGATAAGAACTTCTGGGAAATATGTCAGCTAAATTACATGTTTACAAACTCCTCTGGCTCCTCTCTTCAATACACAAAAATAATATCCTCAGAAGTTGATACAAAGAACTAAGAAAAGAGCAAAATTCCTCTACTCTCAAATTTTAGAGCATAGCATTTGGTTGCGTGGAGAGCATTCTGGAAACACCCTGGTACAGAGGTGGGGTTGGGAAGGGGTTCACGCAGAGGGTTCTGAAGCCCCGGCGGGTCCCCTACCAAGGAGGACGAAGAGGACAGATTGCAGGGCAGGAGGGTGCCCTGCGCTGCTCACCTCTGCCCAGGTGGCAATTGAGACAGTGCAGAAAAACCCAAACAAGGTACAGAGACAAATCCAGCCCATGCTTGTCTTCTGTCTTGGCTTCCAAATGAAGAGCGCAGAATGTCTGCAGGAACCCTCTCCAGCTTGGCATCATAGGTGAGAGAAGACCCACCAACTCACGCAATGAAATGAGCTGTAAGTCTGGGGGCATCATTAGTTTATTTTGTTGCCCAGTGCAGAAACAGAGATGGTTGGAGTTTATTTTCCATGGAAGAGGCCTATCTCCTGATCCCCTCACCTGGAGCTGACCTGGGCTCAGTGTCTCAATTCATTCTCAGAAGGGGGAAAAGAAAAAAGAAAAGACAGAAAAAGCTTCTGGTGCCTTAGGAGTCTCAGGGCCTTGGGTGCTTTCCCAATCCCTCCCCCTCCACTAAGTCCAGTCCAGGGCTAGACAGAGACATGCACACCAGTATCTAGTTCTCCAAGGCAAGAACCCAGGGTAAGACCTAAAGAGAGTTTCCCGAAAAGCAGAATTCCTGAGGGTTTAGGCAAATAGTTGAATAGCTGGAAGTCCATCCTCAAAACTGATTACACAAACCAAAAATAAAATATTCAGATAGGCCAGGTTCAAAAATTCTACATTAAAAGGAAGAAAACGAGAGAAACTTACAAATGATAGGTGAAGAAACACATTTTCCAGGAAAGAGATTAAATATTAATCTACAACCAATTTCTAAAGACATTGGATGATAATGGAATATTATATTTTTTAAAAACTCTAAAACAATTGAATTAAAAAATTACAGAGGAAAACAATAGTATATAATTTGAAAATAAATTAAATGTGACCAATGGTGAAACAGCAGAAAACTGGATTGGTAGAAGGGGTTCTCTTGACAAAACCACACACCAGATGCAAAGAAATGATAAAAATTAGAAGAATTTTGATAATAGATATTTAAATATGGATACATCCAATGATCAACAATAAATAATCCAATGATTAAAATGTTTCAAACATAGAAAAAAATAAAGTTTTCTGAAATAAAGGTACATGAATATTTGTATGTTAAAGGAATTCATCATGTTCTGCAATAATGTGATAATGTTTTTCATTACTAGGACATGCACTGTTGAAGCTTTTGAAATTAAAGATTACAGAGAGAATCAGACAAAAGAAGCCAGTGACTTATGAATATAAAAAAATAAAATTATAAACTTCTCAACAAATTTAAATTCTGGAAATGTCTACAGATTTAAGAGGGAAATAGATATAACCTCATCCCTCTACTGATAATTTGAGTCAGATATGTTGAAAATTTAAAAAGAACAGGTAAAGATATAATGATACAACAGTGCAGAATGAATAACTGATTTTGGTGGCCTGTTATGCACAAAAGCCCAATTGGAATGGAGGGGGCACGATGTGGGAGCTCTGGGGAGCCTGTGGGGTGGTGGGGAAATGACGCAGCCTGAGCCAGCCACACGGGCAGATGACTGATGACTCGGGCTTGGGAAATAGAGCACAGAGGGGTCAGGCCAAGGCAAGGGTGCTGGGGGAGCTCAGGACAGGCTTTCAGGGTTCTGCAGTCATGAGCTGAAACAATTCCCCCCTCTTTCCTTCCTTGAGCTCCAGTGCTTACAACTCCAAGTCCAGACCAGAGAAGCAGCCACAGTGGAGAGAATTAGAATGCCCTTCCCAGAAGGTCAGGAAAGGCAGGCTTCCTTGTCATTTGCCGCAGGTATCTGTACACATCACAGCGTAATAAACCTGAGCACACACACCAAAAGGAGAAACAGTTAAAATGTCCTCAACTCTTGTGAGTATGTGGAAATGCTCTCCTTACAGGTGGGAGGAAAAAACTTAGGGTAGAAAAATAAAATATAACTGCAATAACAGATTGTGTAGAAAATGATTATAATGAGAAAAATAAATGTAAAAGTTATAAAATATACTCACAGCTTTACCTAGGAGGCCTTAGCAGAAAAAAAGTTATTTGTAATAATACAAAGATAAACCAATGACTTAAACAGGAAACAAAGAACAAAATAATGAGACAAATATTTATTTCTGAGTAATAAAAATCTTTAGAAAATATTATAAATGATCAAAATTGACTTAAGGAGAAATTGACAACTCAAGCCAAAATATATAAAAAAAAGTTGAGCCTGCTAAGGAGCCAACATTCCATAAAAATGTACTAAGCCCAGATAGTTTTACAGGTAATTATCACCCTCCCCCCCCCATGGTATTTAAAGAGAAAATACCTCTTAGATAATTTTTTTTACAGGAAGAAAAATATAACATCTCATTTACTTTTATAAATTCAACAAAATGTCAAATCTGAAACTTTCACGAAATTAGTACTCAAAAGAAACCTATAGGCAATTTTATACATAAATATTAGCAAAAATTCCTAATTAAACATTTTTTAAAATTTTAGATTAATACGAGGGTATAAATGATTACATTACAATGTTTGCATTACTTAGGTTAGGTCCCTGTCGTAGCTGTGCCCCTCGCCCAGGAGGTGTGCCCATCAGGTGAGAGCTCATCAATCCTCCTCCCCCGCCACTGCTCCCCCCACATTAAACATTTTTAAAGCAGTTGGCAGTAAATGGATAATCACTATAAATTATTCTAAGAATGAAAGGCTCTGTCAACCATTATAAATTCAACTAATGAAATCAACTTTAAAACCCATATACTTCTTTCAATAAATGCTAAAGTTGCAGTTATTCTGTAGCTACTCTGTTTTAAAAAATAGATGATACTTTCAAAAATGATAAAAGTATGCAAGCAGTGGTAGCATGTGATGAAAGTGCCTGGCCAGACTGAAACCCGTGTTGGCGTGACAGTGTGAGCCCAGCCCAGACCCAGGAGCAAGGCTGGGAACCAAGGTCATCAGACACAAGATCACATTAAGGAGGGTGGAGGCCAGGATTCCTAGCTGGGCACTGTGGATCTGTAGATCACATCTGTAATCCTAGCACGTTGGGAGGCTGAGGTGGGAGGATCCCTTGAGGCCAGGAGTTTGAGGATGCAGTGAGCTGTGATCACACCGCTGCACTCCAGCCTAGGTGACAGAATGAGACCCTGACTCTTAATAAATAAATAAAAGACAAAGAAAGGTATAGGATTTTTTCCCTGTATTAGTAGGTTATATGATTATATGGCTGCCAGACAAGGAAAGACATTCCAAGAAGATGGGGGTTAGAAGATTAATATAACAACATCAACAGCTCTTCTCTATACATGTATGTGACTAGCTATGGAACATTAAGGGATGAAATATCTCATTTATAATTGCGATTAAAAACAATCTTGAGAATGGAGAAACAAAATTTAGAATACCTCTCTTTGTTTCTATCTAGAAACAAAATTGTATAATACCTCTCTGACAACAAGTAGGCAGAACATTCAATATATTCCAGATCAAAATTTTAGTTGAAATTTTTTTTCTAATTTTATAAAACAGTTCTCAATTTTACCTGGAAAATAAACATACAAAAGTAACCAGAGTGGTTCAGGAAAGAAGAGGAATGACTAGTGGGTGGGCATCAAAATATATAAAATATATTCTGTAGCTATGTAAAAAAGACATCATGTTTTTCAAATATATAGTATTTAAGATAGTGTAATTCTCATGTAGGAACAGACAGGCTGATTTCTAGCCATGAGCCCATTAATTTATCAAGGTAGATAAAGAGGCTGGGTATAAACAAATTATTTCAAGTTATAGAAACAGAAAGATTATTTAATAAATGATGTCAGTACAGCTGATAAAATTTAATTTTTAAAGCAAGAAGCCCATAATACTCATTATAACAAAACTAAATTACAAGAGGTCAGAGATGTAGAAGATTTGGAAGGAAGAGATAATGGGTGTCGCCTTTCTGAAGAACTGTTAGGTAATATGCATCAAAATTTTAAAGTGCCATGCTGGTTGGCCTAGAAGTCAAATTTCTAATATTATTTCATAAAGACAGTACATAGATATACCGTCTGGGGTAAGGACCTGGGGGTAGTCAGATTCTGTTGGTTACCATACCAAAAAGTTTGCCAGACTTACTAAATAAACCATTGTTTTATGTGAGGCATATGGAAAATGGAACACTGCATAACAGCCAGAATGATGCAGACACAGTTAGGAACGTAAATGAGGCCTCTGCGATATACTGGAAAGAAAGAGCAGAGGGGAACACAGCAGGTCTGGGTGGCTCCAGCTTTGCATTCTGGCTGCGTCGCTCGTGGGCCTGACGAATTCCTCCAGCTCTGTCTGGAGGATGCGAATGACAGAGACAGTGCTGTTCTCTGGCTTGTGGGGAGGAGGCGAGGTTCACCTCCCTGCACTCGTATTTTTCCAGATCGCTACTTTCTTTTCTCCTTTTCCGTTTTCTTCTCTTCTCCCTCCCCCTTCCTCCTTTCACCCCCCTCCCCCTTCCCTTTTTCTTCTTCTATTGGTATTTGCCAAAGTTAGTAAGGAAAAAACTATTTTCAGGTTGAAAGATAGAATATTTAAGATCTTGAGACACTTTTAAAATTCTTTTAAAAATGTCTATGGAGATACACGAGCCTGTGTATCTGAAACAGTAGTTGGGACATTCAGCTATTAGCCACACATTTTAAATCAACAGGAGACGCATAGTTGGAAGCCATATGATGTTTGGGAGTTTAATCTTCTAAGATAATCACACTTTTGCTGTCCTCTATTGTACAACTTGTCTCTTTAATGATATTTTCAAATTGCCCCATCAAGCCCGGATGAAATACTGCCACTGGGCCAGTTAACTACATCCTATTAGTCCCACGGCAGCAAGCTTTCTTATCATAAAATTGAGACTGAGAATTTAAATTTAAAGTTTGGCAATTTGCAGTGAGGTTTCTAACTTTTAATTCCAGCCCCTCCATTGGGAAATCCTGGCTTCATGAGCTGTGCGGCTCCTGCCTTTTGGGGAAAGAGTAGTCCAGACTACACTTGAAAAGACTTTTTGTAATTTCCCTGTGGCCCAGAGCAGCGGTTTTCAGGCTTGAGAGAGCCCTGGAAGCTCCCGAAGGGCTGCCAACTCCCACAGGCTCCGACTCCGAGGTCTAGGGCCCTTCAGAGCTTCTGCTCAGGCAAGTTCTCACATGATGCTGGAGACTGTTGGTCCAAGCACCACTCTGCGAGTAATGGCTTATGGTAACCTAAATTATTTATAAGTCTTTGTTTCCTCTTTTTGATTATAAACCTAGAGATAATCATGTTTAGGGTACATTAAGAGGGCTGAATAATTAAGCCTGGGTCACTTTGGTCACCTTGTCAGAGTTTTGAAAGTGACCAGTGGCCCTTAAAGGGCCACCAACATCACAGCAAGAATCATGTAAAGCAAACAGCTGGAATAAAATATGATCAGTATATTCCACCTTAATCTGTATTTACTCCCCATTTGGTTTTTGTCTAAGTTTGTATTGTGGTGGTACCTTGGGGTATTCTCTTACAGATGCTTATTTCAACTCACTGAAATGGGAACCATCCAAAGCAGTGATGATAGCCAGAAGAAGAAGTAAGAGGCAGACATTTTAAAAAGGATTTGGGATGAACTTTAAGGTTTGAAATACTATTAGTCTAATACGGAAATCAAGGAAAGTAAATTCTGCAGGGACTAGCTAATGAGTCCTGTGTGGGAGAGCATCAGAATCACCTCACCTTCCAGCCCTATAGTGGTGGGTTTACAAAATGAGCTCAGATACGTAAATCTTTTATAAAACGTGCCTACATGAGATAGTTCCTTCCTGCTCCTTCATTTCCGACAAGGGTCCTTGGAAAGAATTATAGATCTCCCACGCGGTGATGTCAGGGTTCATCGTGAATAATATTACTAGGTAAAACGGAACAACTTTGAGCTCTATGTACTTGTTCTTCATTTGTTCTAATTTTATTTTTTTGTAACCAAATTTAATTATTTATTTTCAAGAATGTTTGAAGTATCTGCTGACCACCGGCTGCTGTCGCTAGAACTGAGGGGGGTGAAAGCTCATGCTGGGTAAGCTGACTGCCCACCACTGTGCCACACTCCCATGGCAAGCCCTGGGGAATGGGGCCACGCAGGAGAATGGCCATGTTAAAAGCTCACAGTGTACCTGCCCCTCCCAGTCAGTCTTCTGGAGTAGACCTCAAGCACACCATCCAGGGACCTGTGCTCTTCACTGAGCAGCAGAGCTCCCAGCAGAGGACAACAGATTTACCACTAAGCAATCTATCTTAAACCGAGAGAAGAGGTTCTAGGTCAGAAAGAATAAGCATAACAACTCCGGCAACATTAAAAAAAAAAAAAAAAAAAATAGGCTGCTTTGATACTTCCAAAGGATGCTAATTGTTCTATAGTGGTGGACTCTAACCAAAAGGACATTGTTGAAATGCCAGCTGTGAAATTCAGAATATAGATGGTAAGTAATATCAAAGAAATTTATGATAAAGTTAAGTAACTAATTTCAGAGCTTGAAGACAAAAAATTCAAATTAACACAATCAAAAGAAGAAAAAAGAATTAAGAAAAATAAATAATTTCTCTGAGAAATATGGGACTATGTAATTAAAATGAATATAAGAATCATAGGTACCCTTCTTTGGCATAGGCAAAGAATTTATGAATAGGACCTCAAAAGTAAATGCAGCAACAAAAACAAAATACAACAATGACAAAAATAAATGGGACTTAATTAAACTAGGAAATTTCTGTATAAGCAAAGAAATACAAAACAGTATAAATAGACAACTTACAGAGTAGAATAAAATATTCAGACACCATTGAACAAAGGGATACTATCCAGAATCTACAAAGAACCCAAACAATTCAGCAAGAAAAATACAAATACCTTCATCAAAAAATGAGTGAAAATCATGAACAGACTTTTCCAAAGAAAGATAATCAAATGGCCAACAAGCATGAAAATATACTCAATATCACTAATTATCAGAGAAATACATGTCAAAACCACAATGAGATATCACTTACCCTATCAGGATGGGTGTTATTAAAGATAAAAAGAAAGATACTGGTGCAGTTGCAATGAAAATGGAATGCAAATTAGTACAACCTCTATAGAAAACAATATGGAGATTCATCCAGGAGCTAAAAAGAGACTTACATTCAATCCAACAATTCCACTTCTGTGTATTTACCCAAAAGCAAAGAAGTCATTTTAAAAAAAAGACACATGCACTTGAATGTTTATTGCATCACAATTCACAATCACAGAGATACAGAATTGATAAACACACACATATATATTGCCAATTGATACACACACACACATTCCACCTGGCCAAAACAAGGAATAAAATAATGTCTTTTGTAGCAACTTGGATAGAAACAGAGGAAATTATCCTAGGTGAAATATCTCCGGAATGGGTAAACAAGCACCTTATGTTCTTACTTGTAAGTGGGAGCCATATGAGAGGTATATTTTGTCACAAAGTGGTGTAAAGGACATTGAAAACTAAGAAGGGGAGAAGGTAGGATATGGTGACAGATGAAAACCTACCTATTGGGTACAATGTACACTATTCTAGTGACAAGCTCACTCAAAGCCCTGACTTCAGCATTATACAATTCATTCATGCAAGAAAAATGTTTGTTTAGTTCCCTAAATCTATTGAAATAAATAATTTATTTCTACTTTATAGAGGACTGAAATTTGGAGAAGGGAAGATTTTGTTTCAACAAAAGAAAAATACTTTTAAGTGACTGAGTTGTCTCAAATGGGAATGAAGTAACCTGAGCACGTTCCTCATTTCTGGAGATTCCATGGCGGAGGCTGAACAACAACAATTACCGCCAACAGCGCTGAGCGTTGCTAGGGAAAGTATTTCCACATTGGTTCTTTGCAGTGATGGTTTCCTGATTCATTGATCTTGTGGTTTCTTTCCTTAGTTGTTAGAGTAATTAATCCCTGGCATGAAAGCACAACAAGCGCTTATGGTAAAACATCCTGAGTGTGGACGTGCGGCTCCCTTCTCCTCCCCTTTGTCCTCACTCATATCATTTGTTGTACTGGAAATATTGGCAGTGGCACATGGCCTGAAATAACTCCGGAGTCAAGAGAACAAGATTGAACTTTCAGTGCCCAAGATTTATGAATCAAAAATGTCTCAGTCCCAAAACATGTTTTATGAGAATTAAAATGAAAGATATAGTCCCTCTGCCTCCAGTGGCAAGTGGGCCATATGTCTGCTAGATTTACCTGCTCATAGGCCTCCCTGACATACGGCAAGCCTCTGAAATCATGAGGATGGCTCCCGCCCAGTGTGGCCGCAGCCCAGCCCCGGTAATAATCGTCACTAGTCATGGCCCTGCGAATTCCAGCCTAATAGACTGTTTAAAGAAAAAAGTGCAGGAAAAAAATGTAAGCAAGTTGTGTGCACTTATTGCATAATTATTCGACAATCATGCATCTTCTCAAGTAACAAAAATAAGAAACCATCTCACACTGCGGGCCATGGTGTCTGCGCTGAGTAAAGGGCTTTAGGCCTTGACCTTGGGTCCCCAAACCCATCTATTTCATCCAATATTCAAGGAGTCCACTGGCATGGAAATACAATAATATAATAGAAGCAGGAATGCATTCAGGTTCAGAAATCTTAATGTCTTTAGTTTTTACCACCTCCCGTTCCACTCCCGTTTTCCTTATTCTCCTGAATATGCTTGGGTTTTAGTTACTTTCCCTTTCTGGTTCTGCTTCTTATTATTCAGGTTTGGTGTTTTAACCAAGGTGAGTTTATAATTATGTTGACCACATAATATAACTCATTTTGTTAAATTAACCACACCACATATATCTGGGGGATGAAAAAGCAAATATATGGAAAATTTGTAATTCACTCCCACATCTTTTTTTTTTTTTTTTGAGACAGAGTCTCACTTATTAACCCTCAGTAGCATGCCGTGGTTTCACAACTCACAGCAACCTCCAAATCCCTGGGCTTAAGCGATTCTCTTGCCTTAGCCTCCCGAGTAGCTGGGATTACAGGAGCCCGCCACGACGCCTGGCTATTTTTGTTGTTGTTGCAGTTTGGCTGGGGCTGGGTTTGAACCCACCACCCTCAGTATATGGGGCCAGCGCCCTACTCACTGAGCCACAGGTGCCGCCCTCAGACACACTTTCCGCTCAGAGAGAATTAAAAGCTGTAACCTCTATAATGATTTCTATCGTAAGGGCTTCTTCTGCAGGGTACAGAATCTTTGTTTCCTGTTGATTAGTAACAATTTTTGTTTGTTTCTGGATGTCAACTTTCCCAGCACACAAGGATGCTACTATTTATCAAACAAGATTCCTCTATATTTTATTTTCAAGTGAAAATTACCACGTTAAAGGGTGCTTTCCATGAAGTCAAGTTCTATTCCAGAAGTAAAGTTAAACCAGTATTTTTGTCACATGTTGCCAAAGGCAGTTCCTTATTTGGGTGCCATAAATGGGAGATTCTCAGCTATTTCTAAACTTTTTTTTTTTTTTTTTTCTTCTGTTATGATGACAAAGAAGTCTCCGGTTTCAGCACACCCACTTAACTGTTGGGCTCAAACAGCCACAAGTAATAGTTTTTCCATTTCAATCTTTTTCACTTGCCATTATTACTTGTTTGGTTTAATATATTGTTTTTATTTTAGTTACAATTGTACCTCAGGAGGTTCTGGTGGCTGATGAAATTAAAAAAATAGCAACGGTTACACTAGAATATCTTGTGGATGAATCTTTATTATTTTATTTCCCCATCAGATCTTGACCCTTTCAGGGGTATTCAAAAACTATGATTAAATATTTTCTTTAGAGAGTTATAATCTAACTGGGGAGACAAAATTAAACATGCTGAAGCTAAACAACAACAGAAAGTTTCACTAAAACATATGGGGGTTCTGCTGGTGGGCTGTGGTTACTGTTTAATTTGGTGGTGAAGATGAGTCCAAGGTACTGTCATCTTTCAGAGATGTCACCCCACCAGTGGTTAGGGTTGATTTGAGGGGCCATTCTGGTTGGAGCGTGTCTGTTTTCCTCCAGTTACCCCATTGACCTTACCCGACCTCATGCACCCTTTATGTTCAGTCATCACACTCTATTCTCCACTGTGGAGCAGGGCCAGTCTTCCTGTGAGTATCTGATGACAGAGCACGTTAGTCACCAAGGTCCAGGGCAGAGGTGGAAGTAGGACCCGGAGCTGCAGCTTGACTTTTCAGATGCTAGGATTTGGAGGGCTGGAGCTGAGGCTCAAAACTGTTTAAATTTGAAAAAATCCACAGAGGAAAATGAGTGGTTAGTTTGGAAAGGGCAGGTTTTCTGAGTAAGCACATTGGAAAGGGAGGACTTGCCTTGTTAAGGTTTAAGAGTCAAGTGCATATAAAGTGACGGCCGGCGCTGCAGGAGTGATAACAAAGAAAGAGATAACAAAGAAAGGAAGGTAGGGAGAAAACTGCAGAGGCCTGAAGCCCGAGAGGAGGATGAAAATAAGCTGGTGAAGGAGAAAGAGAGAAGGAGAAAGGCCCTGCAGAGTCAAGGACAAGAAGTTCATTGCTAAGAGGGACATCAAATAGATAGGACATTGGCAATGGTTTGGACCAAGAGCTATAAAAATCGATACTTTTCATTAACAAAGTGTCTTGAAATGTGATTTGATCTTATTTGCAGACAGCATTACTTTTAAGGGGATATTTATGTTCCTAAGTTCAGGCATAGAAACTAACATTAATCAAAGATATTAGCTCATTTTAATTTTTTTTGCTACATTTATGCTTGAGCCAGTAATACCATTTTGGAATATATCTATATAAAAATCTATATATTGAGAGAATGAGAGAGAGTGATGTTATAGGGCAATATAAAAAAAAGTCCTCTTGGCAATTAAGTGGATGGTTGATTCCCTTAATATTCTAAGAGCAAACACAGCTATCATTATGAATCACTGCAGTTGATGAGTCTAATTCTTTTTAGTGCCATTACAACAGATGCTCACATTTCAGTCCTCCATGGACAGATCCATCTTCGTCACCTCCTCATACATATTCCAGCATCCATGCTGGAGTTCAGCCTGCTGCATCAGGGTGGGAGAGCAGGGCTCTTAAAAAAAAAAAAAAAGACTAGCAAAACAGCTACTTGGGGAACTAGAATAAAACAGTTTGAACTTTTTTTTAAAAGAAATGACAGTGGCCACCAATTACCTGTGCATGAGAAAACGTGAGTGTGACAGGCATCCACCTGGCCAACCCTGGCTTTCTGGGGAGTTTCCTTACAGAGGAGGGAGCTGAGGTCTCAGCACTAGTGTTGCTGCATAGGGCGCTGGAACAAGTCGAGCAGAGTGCTGACCAACAAAACCTTTCTGATTCAGGTGACTGAGAATGGTTGTACTTTGTGGTCTTTTAAAAGACCACACACACACACACACACACACACAGGGGTGCACACAGAGTCCCAAACACACCTGGGCCCAATTCCTTACTGTAGCACGTAAGATTTTGGAAGGAAAGACAGCAGAAACTGCCTCAAAAAAGATAATGTTTGAGTGTTTGTGTTTTCTGTGAAAATACTCTCAATTCAATTCAACAAAGTGCTGGTGGCTACTTGTTATTTGCTGCCCAAGGTGTGGTGACAGCACAGCACAGCAGGCGACTCAGCACCGGAAGGAAACATGCTGTCTCCCAGTTCTGGGCTGGAAACCTGAGCTCAGGGTGTCTGTGGGGTTGGTCCTCCCAGAGCTGTGAGGGGGACCTGCTCCAGCTCCCCCCCCCTTATTATGCCTTACACACATCTTTGGCATTGCTGGGGTCCTGCAGCACCCCCCTGAGCTCTGGTCCCATTGTACGTAACATTCTCCCGGAGACCCACGTCCCAACTTCCCTTTGTGTAAGGACAGCACTGCTGGATTTGGATGTACCTCACTCTGTGTGACGTCATCTGAACTGATTATATCTTCAGTGATCCTATTTCCGGTCACATTCTGAAGTGTGGGGAGTTAAAACTTCACCTTGTAAACGTGGCATGGGCGCAATTCAACAGTCTGCCCTCAGCCCTTGCCTCCAAAATCAGGTGCTTCTCACATGCAGAATTCATTCACCCCATCCAACATCCCCAGCTGCTTCTGAAGGCAGTGGTACCGTGTCTTCCTTTGTATGTATTAAGGTTTCAGTGTGACCTGGGCGTGTCCCTGAAGAGGCAGGCTCTGTGCCCTCTCTCTATACTTTAGGCTGCTCTGACATATTCTAATCAAGATTGTGGCAGGTGTGACACTGTGTCATTTCTGAGGCTGGGCCTTACAAGATCTATAGCTCTGCCTTCCCCTCACGGAAAGCCCTTGGCTGGGTCCCAGACTCCCTGCTCTGGTGAAGCTCACACTGCTGAAGAGAAGCCCTGTGGACAAGGACTGAAGTCCCTGGTCCCCAGCCCTCACTGGCCCGAGACCAGCCGTGAGAGTGGGGACGTTCTGAACCTATCAGCCCTCCCAGCACATCCTGTAACCCTGCATTAGGCAAAAGAACTTCTCAGTTACACAGAATTGTCCTTAGTAATTGTTGTTTAAGCCACGATGTTCTGAGGTGCTTTATTTACAAAGCAATAGAAAAAATGAAACAATTTGGTATCAAAAGTGGGATTCTTTACTCACATAGATCCCAAACAGTTGGTATTGGCTTTGGCAGACAGAAACCTGAAGGGAAACAGAAAGACTTTGCACAAACAAGAAAGGCGGTGAGGAATTTATTATCAAAGCCCAGAACGATAGTGACCCGTATTCTGTAGCCGTGGAGCGTCTGACAAAGTTGGTCCTTGGCAGTGGCTCAGATGACAAAGTGCGGCTGACGCACCTGCGGATCTGGCTAAGGACGCTCCCAGGCAGGATGCTGAACGGACTAACAGGCTTCTTTTAGCTCTTGACGATAAAATGTGGAAAAGGACACAGATTTAAAAAGGAACTGTTTGATTTTCAAGCAGAATTTAAAGAATGTATTCTGACTTAGGTCATGCTGGGTTGAAAAATAAAACTATTTCTCATTTGTAGCTTGACCAGTGGCCAAAAGGTTCTCAGGGTAAGAGGTAACTCAAGGAAAGATCAAAGAAGATGCTGGAACCCGTGGTCTCAGGGTTAGGATCAAGCCAAGGGCAAGGATTCAAAGCCCCTTGGGAAGGTCTGAGGAAGTTCTCACTGGTGTTTATTACCCCTAAGCTAGACGAAATTCTTCTGTAAATGTTAAGGGCATTTTCCATAACAGTCTGATTTAGAGCTGTGGTAGAGAGCAGGCCTGTGTGCAGGAGACGGGGGGGGGGGGCACCTCCAGTCCAGTGTCTGGATTATGGCTTCAGGTACTGCAGCGCCAGAGTTGGACAAAGCCAGGATGAGATAGGAAGAGGTGTCCTCTCCCCGGTACCCTGAGGGCAGTCAGAAAACTACTCCTTTGCAAACAGAGATCATTTCTTACAGAAAAGGAAGGCCGGGTGACCCAGAGGGTAGAGCCACAAGTCCAAGGAGAGGAGGCCAGTGCAGAGAGGAGCTGCTTCCCCAGCTGGATCTGTTCTCTTCTCAGGGCCAGAGAAACTGGACCTGGCTGGACTTCAGGATTGCTTCCTGCTTCCCATTTCCCCCTTTTATTCTGGCGTCTCTGTGGCAGTTACTGGGCGTGGGGGTGGGGCCCACCATGAAGGCAGGGGCTGTCTCTTGACCTCGTGGGCCCACCTTTCTCTGTCTTAAGTGGTACAAATCTGGCCTGGCCTTGCCGCCTGATGCTGTAATGGGTGCGAATTACACGGGGTCTTGGTGGAGGTAAGTGTATTCTGCAGGCCAGAGAAGAGAAATATTTTATGGCCAAAGAATGTATTCTGGTAGATTATAGATGGCTACAAGTAATTGGTACTCCTCCTTTTGGGAGAAGGGGGTTTCTTTATTCTCCCTTGAAAATGGCCTGGCCTTTTGCTTGAATTTGACTGAGAGAATGAGCCAGAGGATGCTGGGCATAACCTGCCCGGCTGGGCCTTCATCCACAGTTTCTGCCTGTGCTTCTCTCCAGAAATCTCTTATGGAATCCAGCCAAAGTCCGGAAGCCCGAGTCTGGCCAGCTGAAGAGACAGAGAGAGGCCCTGTCTTTCAGCTTCTCCCTCAACACGATAGCCATGCCAGTGAAGCCACCTGTTACGATGTGATGACACCAGCCAAAGTGTCAAAGAGCAAAAGAAATGCCCTGTCTGGCCCTGCCTAACTTTCTGATACACAGACATATGAACATATAAAATGGTTGTCATTTTAAGTCACAGAGCATTGGGTTTTTCCTCAACCATAGGTAAGTCAAATTACCACTAGGTGACACAGCATTCAGTAGGCTTTGTTTGTGCCTGGGCCATGCCCCCAGCCAGAGAAATTTTAAATACATTGAACACTATCAAACTGTAGCTTTTCTATGTAATTACTTAAAATAGAGGGGGGATGTTTTCATGTAATTAAACTTCAATTACATGGCTCAATCATATCTGATGAGAACAGACAATCAACAAGACACCGTGTGAGGCCGCCCGGAGTGAGGGATGAGTGGCATAGGGGAGGACGGACAGCCCTCCCGCTGTCCTGGCCACCACGGCCTTCCACATCCCCTCTTTTCCATTTACGAAACACTGTGTTTACCATGTGCTGTGGATGAAAGTTTTGAAAAGAACTGTGGAGTACAAAGAGAAAAAGGTTCCTTTTAAACAGAGACAAATTCAAAACCCCCAAGTCTTTGAAATTTCAAATAGTTTTCCCTCATTCAAAATCCATAAGCAGTAATGAGGAGTCACCTCAGACACCGGGACGCCATCCAAGTGTGTTGCTGATCACAGACTTCCTGTCTCCTTTCATGTCCCCTGGTTTTCACTTCAGGAGCTGTGAGCCGTCCCCAGCATCATTACTGAAAATGATTTTGAGTCTGCATCTAAGGCATTATTCACTACGTCTCTGAGGAAAATGAAATATATGTTTATTAAAATGTTCTGGCTGAATAAAAAATAAATAAAAACTGGCAATAATACCTGCACATTTGTATTTTTAAGCAACAGAATTATCCTCTCAGTTCCATATTTCCCTCTCCATTCTCATCTGTGAGGAAAGTCCCCTCGTGACACGCAGGGAGCCAGCGGAGGACACAGGTGCCGCGAGCAACAGGTGTCTGTGAAAGTTGTCCGGGCAGACAGGTGCACCTGCGAGGGCAAGTAGCATGCTGCTGGGACGCCCACAGGTACTTAAATTCCCCCAGACTTGTAAAAGTCAGATGTGAAATAATAAACAGGGCTCTGGCTTGTGTTGTTCTTTCTAATCACATAGAGCCATCTTCGGAGCCACTGTTAAGCTCACTGGTTTCTGTTAGAGTGATGCCCTTTCGTCAGCAGCTCTTTACGAAATCCCGCACAGGCAAGCACTTTCTTCCTCTCCGCAGTATTAATTAAATTACATAAAACTGGCAGTGTTTAAGTTCTGGCATCTGTATTGTCTCACCTAATTACACCCCTGGATTCCTTTCAAAATTCTTTCATTTGCTACAGGGACATCTATTGGTGAAAGGGGAAGAAATCAGATACAAATGATAGCACCATTCAGGGTTTGTACTTGGCCCTGTCTCTGCCCTTGCTGAACTGGTTCATGCTGCCTGCCCGGCTGCCCACCTGCCCGGCTGCCCGCCTGCCCGTCTGCCTGTCTGTCTGCCCATCTGCCCACCTGCCCGTCTGCCTGTCTGCCTGCCCATCTGCCCGCCTGCCCGTCTGCCTGCCCGTCTGCCCATCTGCCTGTCTGCCTGCCCGTCTGCCCGCCTACCCGTCTGCCTGTCTGCCCGCCTGCCCACCTGCCCGCCTGCCCACCTGCCCAGCTTCCCGTCCATCTGCCCATTTGCCCATCTGCCTGCCCGCCTGCCCGCCTGCCCGTCTGTCTGCCCATTTGCCCATCTGCCTGTCTGCCCACCTGCCTGTCCGCCTGCCCATCTGCCCGTCCGTCTGCCCGTCTGCCCGCCTGCCTGCCTGCCCATCTACCCGCCTGCCTGTCTGTCTGCCCACCTGCCCGTCTGCCTGTCTGTCTGCCCGCCTGCCTGTCTGCCTGTCTGTCTGCCTGCCTGCCCATCTGCCCCTCTGCCTGCCTGCCCGTCTGCCCGCCTGCCTGTCTGTCTGCCCGTCTGCCCGTCTGCCTGCCCATCTGCCCGTCTGCCCGGCTGCCCGTCTGCCCACCTGCCTGTCTGTCTGCCCATCTGTCTGCCTGCCTGTCTGTCTGCCCGCCTGCCTGTCTGTCTGCCCGTCTGCCCGTCTGCCCGTCTGTCTGCCCATCTGTCTGCCTGCCTGTCTGTCTGCCCGTCTGCCTGTCTGTCTGCCCGTCTGCCCACCTGCCTGGCTGTCTGCCCATCTGTCTGCCTGCCTGTCTGTCAGGCTGTCTGCAGGGCTTCTACCTGCTACTGAGTGGCTATAACTAGACAGTAGGGGGAACTCATTTTGAATTAAGAAACTTAATTGTTAGGCCTCATAAATAAAATACTTTCCTGCATTCTCTCAGCTATTTTATTTATTTCTTTCTTTTTTTTTTTTTAATTAAATCATAGCTGTGTACATTAATGCAATCATGGGGTACAATGTGCTGGTTTTATACACAATTTGAAACATTTTCATCAAACTGGTTAACATAGCCTTCACCTCATTTTCTTAGTTATTCTGTTAAGATATTTATATTCTAACTTAGTTAATATAACATGTACCCTTGTAAGATGCACTGTAGGTGTGGTCCCACCATTTACCCTCCCCCCACCCATCCTCTCCCCTCCCTTCCCCTTGCCTCCCTCCCCCCTTTCCCCTTCTTCTTGCTATTTTCAAACCCACTCAAGAGCACTTTGAAGGGAAATACAGTTCTCCATCCCTAATTTCAGCAACTGACTTCCTGCATATAAGAAGTACAACTTGGGCCAATGAGAACCATCCAGGAGCTTAAGGAACCCCGTGCCCAAAGCTTGGCAGGGGCCATTCCCACCTTTTTCTGGCTTGGGCAGGGTAGGGTCAAGCAGAGGGGACGTTTGCAAGGCAGAAGAGCCACATGCTCCACCCCAGCTGCCCCATAAACAGCTGCTCCCAGGGTCAAGTTCAGTGACACCCACCTGATTTTTCTTTTTGCCACTTTTTCCTCCCTTTGTTTCCCTTTGACTCTGTCTGTCCAAACTCAAATTACTTTCTTTTCCAGATCAACTGATCTGAATTGTTTTAATTTGTCTTCTTCCTAGTGAATGACCGCCATCCAAGCCAGAAGTCAGGAGTCCCAGCCCTGCCTCAGTATCCACTGGCCACTGTCTTAGTCTGGACGATGGCTGATTACCAACTTTCTGCAGGGCTCTCCTGCTTGCTCCAGATCCTCAGATCTTCCCACCCTTTCTCACAGCCTGAACCTGCTGCTAGTGATTGTTCTAAAATGTGAATCTTGTACGGTTACTACTCAATGGCTCCAAATTGCCTACACAATAAAACCAAACTGCAGAGCATAGAAATTAAGACCCTCCATGAGTCAGACTTTGATCCCCTCGTCAACCTCATTTCTCTCCCTTTAAATTGTTCACTAAAATAGGATCCGTAGGCTGAAGCTTCAAAATCGTGTTTTGATACGGCTAAGAAAATACAGTACTAAATTCATTGGAATTCTGTTTTATGTAGAAATACAATGAGGAGACAAAAATCTTAGATGAGATTAAGAAACACAATTTTGCTTGTTGTAGTGGAACTTCAGTATGTTGCTGAACTACAATTAACACATTCAGCAATTCAGAAAATACCATTATTAATGAAACAGCTAAAAGAGTGTCCATCTTTCTTTCATTGTTCATGAGGTATTTAATGAATACCAGCAGTGTGCTGTCAGGCACTGGCCACGTGAAGGTGGAGGAGCCCCTGTTCCACCACTGATGAGCTCACAGTCCAGGGTGGGAAAGGATGAGCAGCTATGTGTGCTGCGGGTGGGGGTGGTGGGTAGAACAAAGAAAGACGAATATGTTCTCCACTGTTTCATTAATAACAGTATTTTATGATTTTATAAATGTGTGCATTAATCTTAGTTCAAACAACATGTTAAAGCTCCATTATAATCAACAAAAGTTTGTTTCCGAATACAACCTGAGCACCTGGCTTGTGTGAGTTAGATATGTCTACATTACAGGTGGAAAAAAACTCAGATTAATCTCACTTAAGCCAAAAAGAAAAAAAGTAAATTTGTTGTCTTACATTAAAAAACGTTTCAGGAGGAGTTTACATTCAGTTGTAGTTTGATCCAGGTAACCCCAAAGGTTGTCAATCTCTCCCTCCCTTGAGTATAATTATATCTGTGTTGATTTTTCAAACATTGGTTTTCCCCTTATGATGAAAACCGCTGGCAGTAGAAATTTGGGATTGCATTTTGCAAGTTAATCAACTTTACAAAAACAAACATTCTCTCCTGATAATTCTATATAAAGACCTCAGATGACTGATTGAAAGTCCCTGGCCTTGTGTGGGTCACATATCCACTGTTGATCCAACCATATAGATAAGAGAAAAAAAAAAGTACTGTTAATACAGTTATTGAACATCCTTAAGGCGTAAATCTCTATGAGAGAGAATAAAAAGTACTGATTGACAAATCTCATCCTCCCAATCTCAGGGTTATGGGATAAGCTTCCTCCAAACAGTGTGGGACGAAACTAAGGAAACAGTGGATCCCTAAGGGAAAATTACCAGAAGAGGGAGGAAGAGGTCGGACAGGGAAGAAGCAAAATCTGTTTGTTTTAGTGCTTGAACTAAACCTGAGAGATGAGTAGAAGTTATCCAAGTCCAAGAAAGAGAGCTGCTGAAAGTCTTTCTAGCAAAGGTAGCAAATGTAAAAATAGAACGAGGAGAAAATGTGATATTTTCAGGTGTCGTTTAAAGTTATTTCAAGATGATAGAATGTGTGTTGGTGGATGGCAAGTTAGGGATGCAGAGATGTTGGTTCAAATCATAACAAATCGTACTGGAGAGGCAGTGCTAAGTACTTGAAAGTTTTGGTAATCTTTTAAGGAAGACTTTAAATTTTAGTGATATGTGGTGAAAATTTGGTATAGTCCTCTTCTGAAGCATTACAACCTCTATATCTGCGTGCTTTGAACCCCACTGTGGTCACAGTAGCTACCATCAAATGGCCGAGACATGAGCTTCACCCCAGACAAGCTGGGATGAACACTCAGCCCCAGCTGAGTCCTGTACACGTGAGTCAGTCGACAGAGCTCTCAGACCAGTACTCTAAAAAGAGCGGTAGACAGAGAAGCAGGAGAGAAGGCAGAGGACTGTCGAATTTTATGGGCAGGAAAGAGAGGCAGGGGTGACAATAATACAGCTGCAAAGCTGTGGTGTATCTTGAACCACCATCCAGTTCAGCCAATCATAGCCGATCGTCCATGAGACCAAGCTGTGTAACTCTCCTGTTGAGTTCTGCCATGCGCAAGAAGTCGTGGTGGTTGTATTTTCCTTTTGTATCTTGACAATAACTCTTGTTCTTACCGTCACCCAAGAGACTTCTGTTTCTTGCTACCTGAAGGAACTCAAATGATTTAAGACCCTGGTACATGTAAATTTAAACTCTTAATGTTAAACTGAAGCCACTGGAAAAACTCAGAAGCACATTATTGTAAAATCCATGTTAACTTTATGTTTCTTAATTAAACTAAAGAGTATACTCTGAAACGGCAGAGGGGCAGTGAACAGAGTCCTTCATTTTTTCCACTTCTGTTTTCTACTTCATTAAAACAGACAATCTTAAAAAATATGTGAAAAGGAAGCTTTTGAGAAGAGGGTGGAATAGCATGGCTTGACCAGAACCCTCCTGCAATCCTGTCTCAACCCAAACATCAAATTCAACAACTACCCATTCAAGGACGCACCTTTAACACTACATCAAGGAAAGAGGCACTGGGAAGACGATAGGACCGTCTTACATCCCATGCCACCCTCCCCACCCCCAGGAACACATCAGCCTCAGACAGAGAGAATCTGTGTATCCAGGGCAGGGAGAGTGAAGTGACTGTGGGACATTGCCCTGGATCTCAGGGCTGTGCTATTTCAGGGCGGCGCCCGTGGAGGGAGCCTTTAGAACAGCCCAGCCTGAGGGAAATCTTTACTGCAAAACCTACCTTCTGACTAGCCCTACCATCAGCTGAGAAAAAGTGGCCTGGGGCCTGGAATAAATTTGTAAGGCAGTTGAGCCAAAGGCTTCCATCCTTGGGCAGTTCCCGTGGCTGTGCTGGCTCAGAGCCAGTGACTTTGGGTACACATGACCCTGTGAGAAGCCAGGGGTGGCAGCCAAACCCGTGCCTGTCTCACCTCCTTTCCCCAGGCAGGCAGCACAGCTCAGGGGCAGTCTTCTCCCACTTAGGGAAGGGAGGGAAGGATTCTAAAGGCTTTGCTCTGCAGCTCCAACCCAGGCAGATGAAGCACCGGTGGCTCCTGAAGGCTCTGACTCCACTGACTTCCTGGACACCACTCCTGCCCACCAAAGTGAAGAGACAACCCGCAGAATGGGAGAAAGTATTTGAAAACTATTTTTCTGGCAAGGGATTGATGACTAGAATTTGTAAGGAGCTCTAATAACTTAATAAGAAAGAAAATCAATCTAACTAAAAAACAGGCAAAGGATCTGAATAGACATGTTTCAAAAGAAGACATACAATGGTCAATGGTTATATACGAAAATGCTCAACATTACTAATCATCAGAGAAATACAAACAAAAACTACAATGAGACATCACTCCAGTTGAAATGGCTTTCATCAAGGACAAGAAATAACGAATGCTGGCAAGGATGTGGGAAGGAGGGAACCTTTCACTTCACACAGTGGTTAGGAATGTAATGGGCGCAGCCAGTATCAGAAGAGTGTGGGGGTTACTCACAACACCCAAGATAGAACACCATGCGACCCAGCGATTCCACTGCTAGCAGGTCACGAAGGAGGGAATTCCGTCTATCAAAAAGACATCTGCACTCCTATGTTAATTGCACCACGATTCACAATAGCCAAGAGTTGGAACAACCCAAGTGTCCATCAACGGATGAATGGATAAAGAAATTGTACAAATACACAATGGAATATTATATAGCCATAAAAATGACATCTTGCCATTCACAACAACATGGATGGAATTGGAAACCATATGTCATGCGAAGTGAACCAAGCACAGAAAGATAAGTATCGCATGTTCTCATGACATATAGAAGCTAAATATTAAAAGTAATAGATATCACAGGGACAGAGAATGAAATGATAGTTTCAGGGCCTGGGAAGGGCAATTTCAAAATACTCAAAATTAACAAAATATTTGTAATTAACTTACCTGTATACTTTTGGAGATACATTTTACTGAGAACCACGATAGTTCTGTTTAAAAAAAATCCGTTGCCATCATTTACCACACTAAATAATTGCTCTTATAAAAATATAATTTCAACACACAAAAAGCGAATACATTTTTCCTTTCACATTCCATAAAGTGGGTTGGTTAATGGGTGCACAAAGGTAGCTATATAGGATGAAAATATTTGATAGCAAAGCAAAGTGACTATAATCAACAATAAGTTAGGGTCTGACTTAAAATAAAAGGGTGAAATTGGAATATACTATTGCAAAGAAATGATCACTCCCTGAGGTGATGGATGTTTACCCACCTATTTTAAGCCTTCTCACTCGGTAACAGTCAATAATTTTCATACCCAAATGATATTTTTGAGACCATGGCTGCATGTCCAGGACTTTGGTCTTCCCGATGGTTTTACTGCTCCAGCAACAGCAGAGCTTGGGCATGTGTAAGGACCAGTGTAACAAGCACCTTTTCAGAGAATGCCTATAAATAAAATATGGCTGAGTCATGCCTCCAAGGGCCTCAGGATTTTTATTTGTGTTACAAAATAGTTTTAGTTTATATTTTAAATTTGAAGCTAGCAATATTCTATTTGCCTATAGAAAGGTCAGCGATTGTGAAATGAAATCACTGGGTGAAGAAAAAAGATATTTGCAATTAATTTACACACAGACTTTTTGCACATGCATTTTACTGAGAGCTAGCTGTGAGTTAAAAAAAAAAAAAAAATTATTGGGCTGATCCCAGCACTCTGGGAGGCTAAGGCAGGTGAATTGCCTAAGCTGCCAGTTTCGAGACCAACCAAAGCAAGAGCAAGACATCGTCTTTAAAACTAGCCGGGTGTTGTGGCAGGCACCTGTAGTCCCAGCTACTTGGGAGGCTGAGGCAAGAGAATCGCTTGAATCCAAGAGTTTGAAGATGCTGTGAGCTGTGATGCCATAGCACTCTACCAAGGGCAACAGAGTGAGACTCTTGTCTCAGAAAAAAACAAAAACCAAAAAATAACAAAAAAAACTCATTGCCATTGTTTACGACACTAAATAATTGCTTTTATAAAAATGTAATTTCAATACACAGAAAGCTAATACATTTTTCTTTTCACGTTCTATAAAAGAAGCACCTGGAAACAGCACACCCGAGACTCCAGGGGTGAATTTCACAGACGATTCAGCTCTGGAGCGAACTTGGGATTCCTAATTGTGCGGCTTCCTCCCAGCAGGTTATTATGATTAGATTGAAGCATTTACATTTATATTTGTTATCTGGAAGAGATAATTAGATATTTTTACTGCAAAATAATTTACATTAATGGGCTGTAACTTTCAATATGTACTTTTAAACTGCACATTTAAATAATATAATATCTGTCTCCCTTAATTTTACTGTAATTGTCTTCTTGCACTGGCTTTGCTTTTTCTTTTCAAAAACACAATTGCCTAGAAAAACACACTAAATGTCTCTAGTTTATTAATTTGAAATTTTAGAATAGGTAATAGAGGAGGCTTGTTCAGAGTTTCACTAAACATACAGTGAGCAAAAGGAAAAGTGGCTTCGAAGTAGAAGCCAAGCAACAAAACTGCATCCGTGGCTAAAAACGTGAAGAATTCCCTCCGGGATGCACTTGTCCTGGGGGGTGGGTAACGTGTGGGGCGACACATTGGGCTTTTTAAAGGTCATTTTTGTCTATACTCTAAAATACTTATCAGTTGTTAATTAGAAACAAAGTCTGTCTTATGTAATTAGGTATTCTCAGTCTTGAGTTTGGTCAACCATGCTTTTTTGGTGAATGACTGGTCTTTAATAAATTGTGTAGTCAATATTTTGTCCATTTATCTCCCCTACTATTCTGTCAGTTATGATTTGAGGGCTGAGATAGGTTCACGAGAGAGAGAGAGAAGAATGGCCCTCAAGGAAGTCAGTGTGGGCACTTGCTGAGGTCTCACCTCTAGACAGGCTTTGATCTAGTAAGTATTGTCAGCAAGGTCGTCATGACAGACTTGACACCCAAGGGGGATGCTCTCAGTGAGAAAATACTGGCTTGGCCTGAACAATTCTTTGATTTGAAATGGGAAATGAATGTCCCTGTGTCCAAATGACATTATAATAATTTAAGAAATAGTGAAAGGGTCCAGTTCCTTATGATTTGAAATGGACAACAAACGTACGTCCAGGCAAGGGTCTTTCTTCAGGAACCTGTATCAAAATGTCTCAGGTTTCAGAGTCAGAAGTCATGACTTTTAGTTAAGAAAGTAGAAAAAAAATTGACCTGAGTTAGTTATCAGAGGTTCAGTTTCCTTGTTAGTAAACAGGTGCTGTTATTGGTTGTGTTAAACACACACGTCACTATATAAAAGTATAGGCACCACGGAAGTGCTTGTGTATTAACACTAAGAATGCCAACATAGTAATAGCAGCAGTAACGATCGGTAGTTCCCACAAACGGTCTTTGGGGGGATGTTCAGGACAGATGCTAATCACTCAATCTTTAACTGCTCCTGGAGCTGTGCTCTTGGTAGCTTCTTTCCTAATTATGCTTTTCTGAAGTAATATAAACATCCCCCCAGAAAACCTGTTTATACTACTAATTAGTCACATCTGGAATAAAGTATTTGCAAAGATAAGAGTCAATACACAGCTTTCTAAATTATGAAGGCTTTTTTTGGAATTAGTAGACTGAAAAATATGGTTTGAGTCTACAGAGTATTACATTCATGCTATTAATGCTTAATATATACCATTTAGTGCAAGAGGACACTTCTCCTCATATTCTAAAAAGCCCCTGGGTACATAATCCACATCTAATGGCAGTGCAGTGGTCTGAGTGAGTCCCTCCAAATTTCAAATGTTGAACTTTAATCACCAAGGCGAAGGTATTGGAAAATGGGGCTGTGGGCGGTGATCAGGCAGAGCCATCGGGAGTAGAATTAATCCTCTTATAAAACAGACTTCAGTCAGGGAGCTCGCTCAGCCCTCTCCACCGGTGAGGAAGCAGTGGGAAGGTACCATCCATGAGCCAGGATGCAGGCGCCTTCAGCAGACGCCCAATCTGATGGACTTCCCAGATTCTGGAACTATAAGAAATAAATTTCTCTTGTTTATAAGCCACCCAACTTGTGGTAATTTGTTATAGCATCTGACAATGACAGGCACTTTTAGTTCCATTCATTTTTAGAAATCAGAAATATCTGTGAAGGCCCCTCCCAGGGACCACTATGCAGGTCTCCGCCTTGTGAGGTCTCCTTGTAAAGGGAATAGAAAGCTGCTCAGAAGGTGATTTTGCTACCAGACTTTCTGTGGCATTCACATTCTAGACTGAATTAGAATAATCGATTGAATCTTATTCATCAAATAACTGCGAGTCCAGCTATCTTTCCTGCAGGTAGCATAGCAGCTGTCTCCAAGGCATCAGGACTGAAATGCCTCGCCTGGGGATATTCTGGGCTGGCAGCTTTATTCTTATGCACACATTTCACCTTCATATAAAAAAACCTCCAACACGTATTTTTAATTCGAACTCTTCAATTAAGAGTATAAAGGTGTGATGGTATCACCTTCAACTTAAAAGCCAGAGTCCTGAGTTCCCTTCAACTTAGTAAGTGGAGTGAATTGAGTCGCTCTACTCAGAAAAGGACCTCTCATCAGTCCGTGGCCATCTCAAGGGCACTGTCCCAGCTCTGTGTGGCCTTTGATGAGAGAAGTGTGTGCCTCTTACACACCCTCACCTGGGCTTCGGGTCACATGGACCCCAAATGGGTTCTAGGTGCCTCTAGGCACCAGGGGTATGAGGGGCCCTGGTCTCTCAGAGCTGAGGTTTCATACGCTGAAAAGTAAACAAGTCAGGATCAGATAATGAAAATGAGTTATGAAAAAATTTTGAAAAAGAGAAAGAGAGAAGGAAGATTGGGCGATTTGGAATTAACCCACCAGGCAAATCAGGCTTTATGGAAATCCAAGTGGAGAATTTCAGGAAGTGGGAAACATCGGGGGAGTGTCTGGGAAGCAGATGTGAGCTGCGGGGGTTCTACGGGGAGAGAGGTGCTGGAGTGACCGGCTTCCTCCACGTAGGGAAGGAGAGCTTGGGAGGACGTGAGCCTAGACTAGAAAGACCTGCAGACCGGGATTAGAAGTTTAGACTTCAAAGAAAGCAGATCTGCAATGGACTTCTTCTTCTTTTAGATATGCATATATAAATTTTTCTGAATGTTTAAGTATTTTATATTTTTGATTTGAGCTATTTTGTGCAACAATATGAGAGACTTACACTAAATCTAATGGTGAACATCTGAGTGAAGAGCTGGAATTGACTAACTTCCTGGTAATTAATATGTATATAATGGAATGAATTAGTCTTATTTTTTATTGTGACTGGCTGTTAGTAAACAGAGCAGTCATCAAATTTAAAGAATCCCTTATATGATTACAATATTAAAATATAATTATTTTAACAGAATATGAAGAAACAGTGACATTTACAGAATAAGGACTTTAGAAACTGAATTTGTAAAAAAAAAAAAAAAAAGAAAAAAGAAGAGGTTCAGTTTCACCAGGAATCAGGGAAACACAAAGAAAATCAAAGCAAATCAAAGTGATGTAACATTTTACATTTACATTTGCAAAAATTAAATCTCTGCCTGTAACAACTATCACTGAGGACTGCAGTGAAAACTTTCCTTTACTGCTCATGAAGACATAAACTTTTACAAGCCATTTGAAGATCAATATGGCAGATCTAGTAAAGCTTTAAAAATGTATATTCTCTGATTGAGAGAATATACATACACCTGCTCACAGGTATATGGGCATGAACCCAGGAAGGCCTGAGCGAGTATGTCCATAGCCCTGGTAATAATCTGGAAACAAACTATTCACTTCCAGGAGGATGCACAAAAAACATGCATTTATACCTTGCAACTTGATAGGGCAGTGAAAGTAAATGAAACAGAGCTTCATGGATCAGTGCAGATGCTGTCACACACAGCATCACATTCATAAAGGTAGCTTCAGAAGAGTACATACGGCATCATACAAGTTGTGGGAAACCTTCCAGGGGTGGCGAACAAGTTCGACACAAAGAGCCAAAATTTTAAACTGTGAGAGTCAGAGAGCCACACCACGCAGTGACCTGCCAAAACAGACAAACACTCACACAAAAGCATATAATTTTAACAATAATATATTAAACAC